>DWNE01003282.1:0-16972 GCA_018249875.1 Cecropterus toxeus | reverse complement strand
AATCATTGGCGGTTACTTGATAAAAAATGTATTTATATTTTTAATCTGTTATAAATTTGACAGTTTGTCGGAAATTAATTTAACTTTATTGATTCTCAAGTCAATAATCATATTTAGAACCTTATTAAATTATATTTAGAGATCCGGGCTTCATTTTCTAATTTAGAGAAAATATTAAATTTAATTTATTTATACTACCTACGAACTAACAGTATTAAAACTATCTAATCGCCTCTAAGGTTCCTATTAAGGCTTTTATTAACTGAGGGATTTCATGAATGGCACCAAATTAAATATTAATAACTAAAATAATTAATCTTGAGGCTAAACATAAAAAAATACAATAAAATCATTAATATTAGTATAATCATATTTTTATTATGGTATAGTAATGAAGTTTGCTTTATTTGTAGAAGTGGTAGTATGTATATTGGAATACGTATTATATATTACGTTTCTTGTAATAAGTATGGATATAAATATAAAAAAATACTTTTCTTCCTAATTCTATTAACAATTGAAATGTTCATGACGATGATAATAACTCCTGCACAAAGCGAATACTTAAACATTTTGTCTTATATACCATATCTTCTATATTGATTACTTACACTTTAAAATGAAAGTAGATTAGTAGTAAACTATCGATGCCCGTGACTTCGGTTGCAACAGACAAGTTGATGGAAGTTAACCCAATTTGAAAATCGCGTGCCTTAGTAGTAGTATATTTTTTATACAAGATTGAAGTAGCAAACGAGCATGCAGCCCACCGGACGAGAGTTCCACGGAAGAGAACGAGGTTCTATCTGAAGTCAATTCCAGATGCGTTGTTTCTCCCGAGGACTAAGATGGTCGCCTCTTATGAAAGTGAGCCGGAGACCTCTACCGAAACGCAGAAACTACTTCACGCTAGAAGTAGGTGTAGCGGTGGTAACTACCCGATGGAACTATTGTTGTTCTACCACCTTCCAACTTGGTGTCTACATCATAATAGATAACACCTTTCCGTTAGGACTTAGCTTCAGACTGAAACAATTCTCCTTATGTCATGTAGAGCCAAGATATTTATTAGCTTAGTGTTTATTAGTTAAGGCTATGCGATGATTAAACAAAAGTGAGTATTCTTTCGCGTTCATAGAAATCTTCATATAAACTATTAACATAACAAAAACTGTTTTTGAACAATATTTTATCAAAACACTAAATTCAGACTTAAAGAAAAAATAATTTTAGAAGGCACTTACCGTCAGATGGACTGCATGCTCGTTTGCTACTTCATTTTTATAAAAAAAATGCGGTGACGCATGCACATCCGGTGACATTTTGTCACCATCCATCACCCAATCGAGTTCCACTTACATAATTACATTACGAACTATAACATATTTAAACCAAAATCAATAAAGCCCCATACTAAGTATCAAATTGATGGTATACAATAAAAAAAAATGATTAAACCCAAAAATGCGTTTCGACAGTCGATAAGACATACATTCATTGAATATCGATATATAGATTCGTAAATCCTTAATTTACTTAATTTTCGTCGTATCAGCACATGAGAAATGTTTTAAATAAATTATGCTTAACAATCTCCTTTCCATTGACGTCAATGAAACCGTTCAATAAGATAAAGCCTATGTGATAATATCTGAGTGACACGCGATTTTAGCCTTTATTTCTATGTAATATGAACAATAATTGTATTTTTATTTTCAATTGGTGGATAGACAGAAATCGATATTGAATTTCCACATACCAATGTTTTATAATTACTACAATTAAAGTACGTAATTAGAATTATTTTACAGGTCGCTTGTTTTTAATTAGTAGGTATTAAATTAAATTGTGTTTATGTAGTGATTGTTTCAGTTTAACGAAAGGGCTACATTTTAACGATTATATTTAATGTTTACAGTGGCTACGATGTCAATTTCTTACTCCAAGGGTCCAAGGATTGGGTTCTGACAATCACTGGTGTCTTTAATATCTTTGGATTGTTTAAATTAAAATTAGTATTTTTTCATTATATGAAGAAGCAAACGAGCATACAGTCCTGATGGTATATGATGGTATCCGAGAGTCCGAGAGTCATACCTAAGATCGGATATGTGTGTCTTATTCCATACTAACGACAAAATTAAACTCGTGTTTTTTATAAGTAAAACTTTTACTGTCTGACAAACAATCACGAACACACATTTACATAAACACACACACGTACAACACAGCTTTAACTGATGGAACTATATACACAGAATGTTATATAGACATTTCATACAATTTCATAACATATTGAATTTTCTAAAGAAAAATTCTGTTTCTAAAATGATGCTAAACATGTTCTATGTTCTTTATTGTTCACAAAAAGATTAGCAAGATTATCAAAATTTTTACTTTTATATAATATGCAGGTGAAATAACATATATTCATCGCGAAGATTTTAGTTATAGTACTGTATCGTATTATGCTTTTATCAACAATAATTTCATCGCCACAAAACAAAGAGCAAAAATGCATGTAAAATAACTTGTAAATTATTAAAAATAATACCACCGGTTAAACGGTAAAGGCTAATACAAACGAAATAACTGATTTAACTATAAATATTGTAAAAGATATTCAAAACCACAAAGGAAGCTCAGAAAGTCATTTAAAATAATTCTTTCTAGATCTTTGAATAAATAAAAGTCTACAATAGCTATCCGAATGTTAATTTTTTTACGTATTTTTGTTTTAAACTACAAAAGCACCAATTTCAAATTAATGTGTCAAATAATATAGCGTATATCTATGAGTCCAGTTTCGAGTATTTCTAGATTTATCTGAATAATAGTGTAAATGGATGGATACAACTATGTATGTAACATCAAACATGCCTTCAAGCAAGTCATGCTGTGGAATAACAAGAAAACTTTCGCAATGTCTGTGACTTATCTGCGAATCGGCGCGCGCACATGTACATTTGTACTGTAGGTAATTGAGTAGTTTATTTAATGCATGGTTTTTGTATTTCCGAAGAAATTTATATTTAACAGTACATCATTACACGGAAGAAAGTATTTTTAGAAAATGATAATGATAAAATATAAATTTTATGTGATTGTTATTATACCTAATGTACCTTTACTAGTTAATATACCATACTAATATTATAAATACGAAAGTTTGTGAGGATGTCTGTGTGGCTGTTTTTATTTCACGCACGGTACTGGTCTAATTTCGCTGAATTTGGCACACAGTTATGATCTGGATTATCACATGAGATACTCATTACCATGATAAACATGACCGATCGGGTGATGCCGCGAGATTAAACTTAGTGTTGCTATATACTGATATACTGTAAATAATATCATACGAATATGAATGCGAAAGTTATTTTGAAGTTACAATTTCACGTAAAAACTACGGATCTGATATGGTCGAAATTTGGCACACATATTGTTTATGCCCTAGATTAACACCTATGATACTCTTTATCGGTATCGGTATCGGTAAATAACAAGCGGGCGAAGCAGCAGGTAAAAGCTAATTACTGCTTATTTCATACAATAATGGGAAATTCTTGTGCCGATTTTTCTATGAAAATGAAACAGTGACTAGTGGTAGGTACATATAAAATTCTATAGGAATCAATTTCGATTTGAATTTTAATTTAATGTGGTATTTATACTAATTTCATTTCTAATTCAAGAACTATAATATAACCATAAATTTTAAAAAATAATAAAGATATCCATGCATAGTGGTAATGAAAGTTCTGATTGTTTGTACATCGCATTTTATTTATAAAAAAATAGTTTGGAGGACTGATTAATAACACTTGTAACATTTACGTTTTTGTCAGTCTGTTTCTCAGTGTGTTCAAAGTCATATCATAAAAATACATTTAATTTAGAGGACGCCTTAAAGTAACTTTCAGTCTTTATTTCAATAAAATCTATCTTTAAATAAATGTTATTTATAACAGTTTAAAGTTATGTTATATTTTATACCCATGTGAAACCGCTGAACTCAGCTAGTCTAAATATATTCCTATGGAGATTCGATATATTCCAAGATCGATTAAGACAAAATGTTCAATCAAACTTAAAAACATCATAGAGTCAATCAACATCTAATCATATGAATATATTTTTCAAACTCTAGCAAGATTAATTTACCCATTTATATGCGCATAATCGAATCAAATCTAACATCTAAATATAGAGACGTGGTAGAGTTTGTCAAATGGTTACTTTAATTTTTCTTTCTCACGATTAATCTTACATTTCTGAAAATGACAAAATTATGCAATAAATTGATGCTTACTTTTTCTTGTTTTTATTTTGAATATACGTACATCTTATCCCTATTGCGTGGTATATACATATTTTTATATATTCAAAATTCTTAAGAAAAGATTCAATTGTCAACAATATATCAATCTTCCACCACCGTTTGGAAAAAATGGAAAAGCGTTTTAAGATAGCACAAACATTTTTATCTTATTTGGCAATGGAAATTACTTTTATCTTTTATTTTATAAATGTAACTTTATAATTATTCTACTGCAAAAATGTTACTTCATTTCTCATAAAGCTAGATGCTGCCAGAGCTAGATGGATCTACAAATATTTACACTTAGAATGGATATCCAAATTTATTTATGTATATATATTTTATCAGACTGAAGTAGCAAACGAGCATGCAATCCAACTGGTGGTAAGTGGTAACTTCCACCCATGGACATTTCTAAGCAACTTCATATAGAACAGAGATTCTATTTGAAGTCGATAACAGATGCGTTGCTACTCCCGAGGACTAGGATGTTCGCCTCAAACACAAGTCAGCCGACAACCGACAACTGCTTCACGCTAGAAATAGGTGCGGCAGTGGTACCTCCCCGAACGAACAACACTGGTTCTACTACCACCTAGTAAAATTATTGTAATTTAGATTGCACGGTTGATTCCAAACAGACCAAGAATTAATTCTTGGTCTGTTAGGAATCAACCGTGACTATCCAAGACACTAATATATCTTTCCTATACCTAGATGTTCATATGTATACTAGAAGAATAAAAAGTCATCATTATCACGCGAAAACTTACTATACATTACTAACCCATAACTTCACACTCACACACAAACATACAACCCCTATTTACCACCTTAAGAGTAGAATATCAAAAATCTTACTTAGTGGATGTCTACATCACAAAATGTATTATTATTTATTATCCAAATGTAATGGTTCTAGATTTCGTAATTTAGTCTCTGCGATGATACATGTGTGAGCGGTGATAGCATAATGGTGGAAACTCGGCCTCTCAACCGAGGGTCCGAGGTTCTAATCTCTCGCACTCATCACTGATTTTTCTAAAATTATGTACGTATTAGTTAATTATCACTGCTTTACGGTAAAGCAAAACCAGGTAAGGAAATCTACAGACCAGAATTGTTTAAAAAAAGTTCTCAAAGGAGTGAAGTCTATCAATTCGCACTTGGCCAGCGCGATGGACTATGGCCTGAAACTCTCTCATTCTGAAAGAATACCCGTACCCAGCTGTAGGACTATAATGGATTGGCGATAATGACACATCACAATCGAGAAAGTATCCATTTATTTATATAAATCGCCATTTATTGCACAACGACTGATAGTGATGTAGGTAGGTGACTGTACAAAAATATGGATTACAATCATAATTGAGTAGCTGTGAGGATATCGTTAATCAAATCGATTACTCGTTATCATTATATTGTTAGCTCGGCTGTACCGATAAACATTATTCCGGTATTTATGGATTTTTCATCAAAACAACCATTGATTATAACCATTTGTTACTTTGAAATTGGTGTATATGAGCAGTGGTAGTCCAATGGCAAAAATAATTGATATCCAGGGTTCGACTCCGGGGAAACATGATTTACAAAACTATGTTTTTTAGCTATTTATTAGAAATCGAATTAATAAGCTTTATAGTCTTATGGCTCACTTAGCCATAGTGGTGGAAAATGCCCACCCTTGCCCAGCAGTGAGACAGTAAATGTTGACATTTAATGATAAATAGTTTATAAAGTATCTAAGTAAATGTGAAATCATCATCCTTTTCTTTGTTTTTGTTTACAAACAAGTGCATAAAAGTTTTATGATTGCTGATTTTTGGTGTATAATCTTTCTCTTTATATAAATAAAATAAAATCCTTCGCAATATTGTTTATTATTTAAAAACAATAATTGCAATTCTAGTAACATTCACTTAAAAAGCTCCGTTTGTTTAATTCAGTCGTAAATGTCCTCTTTATGTAAATAATACTCTTGTACATTATTTGAAACAATCACAAACACATTGGAATTTCAACTAAATCAATTAGGATTATAACATAACAAACGCTCGAATAGCTAATATCTAATTATCCGCATCGGCGTCCACTAATCCGATTTACATAACCACTGGAATAAATTAATTTGACTTCGCGCTTCATTAAACTTAATGAACCTATTCGAAATTAATTTTATAAGCTCACCTGACTGGTTGGATATCCGTGTCACAATCACACAACACTGGATTAAAAAAAAGTAAATGTCACAGATCAATTAAAAAATGAACTGTCAACTGTCACGGTATTATGGCGGGAATAATGGCAAAATCGGTTTGAGGTAGACGCGATCGCGTACAGTGTCGCACTGAGCTGAGCGCGTGTGAGTGTGCGAGGGGGACGGCGGCAGTGCTAACGCGACGATCCTCACAGTTAGACTAACTCACATCCAAATCGCTTAATTTTATGAGTTGTTGCCTTCTCCACCCCCTCGGAATGGTGCATCGTGTGACTTTAGACGGGCGCACGTTTCAATTTTAGCTTTCGTACGTTTTAACTTGTAGATCTAAATATATATAACTTTGAATCTTATACGTGTTATAGTACTAAAATAAGTTTATACAATTACGTGTTTCATTAAGCTGATAATTTACAATTGTGTAACCTATGCACATTAGTAATATTAAATTTGTCAAAATTGTTGAATATAATACCAACTTATGTATAATTAAATTCCTAAAATTTCTATCAACAATTAAATCATTTTATTAATGTGTATGTATAGTACCAACATCAATTTAGAGGAGGGTACTCAACTAATATTGATTTAATGAAAAAAGGTGTAATGGAACTACCTATATCACTTAAACTTTATTCAACAAAAAAACATATTGCACTTACCTAATGACACGTTACGTGAAGTTCTATCTGAAACCAAAAGTAAAAAAATTGTTAAAAAAATCCTTCATAGCCTTATTTATAAATAAGTAAGAATTCAATTAAAAACGTAAAAAATCTATATTTACATGTGTCACTCCGTTAATTGTTATTGATCATCTGTTAATTGTTCATTTTCTTATCAACTGATCGCAAGCACTAATGTGATAATACACCAATACCTGAATAATCGACGGAGATATCGCATATTAGTATAATTATCAGCTATAAACATCTCATGATAAAATATGGAAATAAATAATAATATAATAATACTATACTTTATTGTACCCTCTTACTGTACTTAAATACAATGTTCTTTTGAAATAACTTTGGGAAATTTTATCTTATAAATTAACTTGTATGATTTTACTGCATTTCTTAATTTTGTTAATTACATCTCATTTATCCGAAAGCTGAGAAAAGGTAGTCTTATATCAATTTTTTAAACTATTATTATTATTTAAGAACTAAAAACTACTAAATTATTATTAACTAAGTTAAATAAATACTACATTTGTTTAAATTTTCACAAATTATGATAATAATGATATATAATTTCATAATTATATATTTTAGGCTCAATAAGTATTTAAAGTGATATTAACCTCTTAATATAGATTGAATAAACGAGACAGTCGATTCTATTCTATATAAAGACGTATTTTTAATGTCTTACTTTTATAAATGTTTTGTATATTTTAACATATTTTTGCATTACATTTTATAAAGTGTTTTTTATGTAAATATCTATTTATAACTTTAAATAAAAACTGATAATTACTGTTAATACAACTCAACTTAAATATAATTTTACCTAATGCAATACTTAACGTAGTGTACTTTATTATAGTATTCAATAATGAAATGCACCAAAAATAAGTAACAACAGACAAAACGGATCTTCGAAGATTTTCTTTTTTTGTCTGTCAACCAATTTCCTATTTTATTACTTTTGAAGGTTAGTTTCAAGCTTTTTAGAAACACAATAAAAAAAGTAAATTTTTTGATACTAATTATATTTAGGAATAGTCCACGCGACGAAATCTAATCAAAATAAATATACTGTACAAACTACTGCGTTGTACGTCGTTACAAAGTCACAGCGCGCAAACCATTTAGCGCCGGTACAGTAGCAATAACTCAGCTCAGGAAATCACGTCATCGCTCTATTACAGCACCCACACCACGATGCCCGCGCACACAACCACGCGATCACTTGTCGGATGCACGCAATGTCCGTTCGGCCGACAACAGTGCGACTCAAAGGTCAGAAGCAATATTTATTGACCTGCCAATATATTATGTACACAACTTTCAGACTCTGCTACAAATTATATAATTAATCATGTATGTTATACGTATAAAATTGAATTTAGTTGTTACCAAATGCATATATTGCAAGCTTTCCAGTTTAGATGCTGTTTTCGTTTGAACTCGTGTTGACTTGACTAAACTTAAAAACATGTTGCCTTATCGATAAAGGAAAACATCTCGAGAAAATCCCTGTAAATCAGAATTGACTGCAATGTTTTCATTGACCATAAGCTGCACCGTTACTTAACCCACAACACTAGTGGACAGTGTATCCACTGAGGGAATCGCCAGGGCGAGGAGGGGTTCAACGAGGCCCGCAGATCCAACGCCATGCGGCGACACCACCGCCGCGGCATAGGACGATTAAAAAAGTCAAAACAATGTTTTTAATTGATTTTGAACACTAATAACAAACCACTAAACCAACTTCATGGACTGCTTATCTATTTTTACAAATTTATGATATGTATGTTACATATTATAAATTTGTAAAAATAGAAGCATTTAATGTCATTCAATATATATTTATAAAACAAAACACGCAAGTGTTTAATATATTGATTTATTGAAAGGAAAAAACAGGTACTACAACAATCAAATTAACTTTATTGTATATTATAAAAGTACTACCAATACTGCGTGTGTCACATCGCGGTGTTGACAAACGTTTTGTCCAAAATTATTGCTTTCAGATTGCCATTAAGTTATCAAACAAAATGTATTTGTGATAATAATATGAAGAACGCAAACTAATAAACTTTGAATAAAAATCGTACTTACTTGTTGGATTTGTTTTTTTACCTATGTGATAGGGCACCTTTAATCCTAATCTAATATACTGACATAAATTTAACACGTTGCATAAGCATTTTAAATCGAGGTAGGTATATGTTTTAGTACGAATCGATATAATCATATAACAGATGTTATATAACTAGTAACAACGTTAAAAACATTACAACAAAAAACATGACTAGTTAAAACGGAGTTTTGTTTAGAATCATATATATTTACACTAACACGTAAGTTATATAAGTTTTTGTCAAAATAGTTAAGTAAAAGTATTATTTTTTTTTTCTTTCAGATTAGTCTATTTACTAGCTTTCATTTGATACCCATATGGTCGTAATAGTAAAAAAAATTCGTTGCTCCTCCCCCTATTTCCTCCATTTCCATGCGCCATTTTTTTAAATTATATAGTCATTCTGTAAATTGAGACGATTCCAATAACATGTTATGCGGTACAATTTTCAAGCCGTTTAGGCTGTAGCGCGTGCCAAGGAAATGGACATACATACAAACAAAAATACATACATACATACATACGCTTAAAAACATCCTTCTGACGCAGTCCGGTAATTAAATCTACAATATCTGTATAAACAGCCACACACCAAGCCCAAATATAAATTTACTGATAAATTAATATCCAAATTGACAAGCAATCGGAAGTTATCAATTTTATAGCTTAAAATCAACACGTATTTACTGTATTTCAATTTTTATTACTTATAAAATAACAAATATACCAGATAATTGGGACGATTAAATGTACACATTACGATAAGATTAGAGTGGGGGTTTTTTATCACAGAAAATATAGTTCAATCATTTCATGATATAATTGATGATTTAATTAATAAGGATTATGTGATAACACATAGAAATAAAACACATAAATTAACATTGTTGTGAAACTATGAAGGAGAACTTAACTAGACTTAAACGAAATAATATATTTCCAAGAACCAAAGTTATTGCGTTAACATGAATATTGTAATTAAATATAACAAGTTTTAGTAGTATCTTTGCTCTAACAATTTTTATCATAATGGTGTGATCACAAGGTCGTCACACCTATTTTCGTCCTTAGGTGGAACTCAATAATAAAACTGTTTTATCTTGATGATAATTTAGGTGTATTGCAGTTAATCTTATCCAATGTCCAATGAATACAGGTATGATTCGATAGTTCGTTACGCGACAAAATTAGCTACATTTAAATCCTTTACCTATGAAATTTAAAGCTTTGCTATTGATTTTGTTTGCAAGCTCGGAAGCAATAAAAGTTTTAGACACAGTCTCACTTATGTGCAACTACTTACTTACTATGCAACAAACTTTGTTAAGGTGAAATTCATAGGTAAGAAATTGTCATTGATACGGCTATTTAAAAGCGTAGACCAGTTTATAGAGTGGCAAAGTGATGACTATCATGCACGCGAATATAATTATATATATAGATGTATTTTGAAGAAAAAAGCGAAAAGTAATTAGTTGTTAAACCAAAGGCCACGATACATTTTCCTGGCACTGCGTATGTCACATTTGCGCAATTTTAGGTAAAAAATTGAACAATCAAATTGACCTTTGTTTATTTGTTTGCTTATAACGAGTGACGCTTAAGGCAAATACTTTTTAGCTCTCAGAGAAGGTTATAAAAGGGCATGCAATAGCGCCAAATAGAAAAGCTGTAAATGCAATTTAAATGTCTTAAAAACCTTTTATTTCATTCTACGACCTTAATCGGGTGGCGCTATGACTCAGGTAACCTGACAAAGTATAAGATTTTTTATAACACCACAAAAAATATATCAACTACATTACTATTTATTATTTTATCAATTTCTTATCTAAATATTGTTTTAAATAATTTGCACGGCTTCAGTGCATGATGTTTAATAATACCACTTCTATGTAAGTAGATGATAAAGACTTAATACCATGATAAAAAATGATACACCCTAAAATTAATTATTGGATTAGTGAAAATATTTATAATTCCCGATAAAACGACCAAAACGTGACGTGATGTATATACACAGAGATTGTTTTTTTTTTTTTTTTCAAATTTACCAGTACGTTGAAAATTTATGAAATAGCATGCCATTCTTTAGTACTTACATTTCTTGATTCGTAAGATTATGTCTGAAAGAGTTCTAAAAAGTCATATCGTATAGGCTTTGTGAGTTGTACTCATATTCGATGCTGTCCTAAAAGAGTTTTTTTTTATCCGAGGCGTTCTAACTTTGTCCTCAGGGAAAGCAACGCAACCATGAGTGACATTCAATAGGACTATTAGCCCACCTGGAATGAATTACAGAAATCCATGGGCGGCAATGGCTACTTACCATCAGTTGAACTGCAAGCTCGTTTGCAATTCCATATTATAAAAATCAACTATTAAGATAACTATTCTTATAATCGAAATCAAATGCATGACAAATAAAAATTAAATAATCTGGTTTTAACGGTGTCCGCTACATAGAAGTTAGGATGACGTCACTAAAATAAACAAACATTGTCATCTATATCAAACGTGTACATAATTTCAACTCAATCGGGGTAAACTAAGTTGCAAGATAGACCCTTACAAGCAACTAAAATAAGGATAATAGTTTAAAATAAAAGCTGATAAAAACCGCACCAGCGTTTCGCGAACGGGCCGCACGCCTAATTGTGTGCGTTGCCATCACATCGCATTGTTGCTACTGTATCCATTTGACATATTAACGACGCGTTATATTAACTGACATATACGTTACAGTGCGTCATATAGTCTGACATATACACGGCATTATACCAATGTTGATACCCAATTGTAATGCTCCTTTGTAATGTTACTTGTAAGACTTTTGACAATTAGTGGCGGAACGGTCACCATACCAGTCTGTTACGCCATGGGTTCCAGGTTCGATCCCCGGCCAGGTAGACGACAGTGATGAGTTTGGATTCTTTTCTGGGTCTGGGTGTTGTGTATTTGTCTATGTGCGTCCTTGGTGCCCACGAATCAGAAGTAGTGTGGGGCTATGGTGTAGAATGTGTTTGTTTTTCGTTTGTTCACTTTTAATATGTCTTCATTAAGTATTTTTATTCTTTTTGACTTTCAAAGATTTTTTAAATATTTTACTAAATATTTATATTATAATTACTAATTATTTCTATCTTGAATTACCACAAATTTTATAGTCGTTAACTTTGCCCTATTGTATCTTTTATTTTATAGAAGTGCAATCAATAAGGAAATTGTTTACGGCCTTGATTAACACATAAAATACTCATAATCGATGTACATGGTAACAACACAATTCATTAATAAAGCCATCAGATTTTTTAAATATGTAAAATAAAATATTAAAGCACTAATGACTATAAGTATTTTTGAAATAAATAAAGTTTATTAAAACATAAAAACAAACAAAAACTGGAACCAACTTCGGAATAAAAACAGCATCAGACGAACCTTTAGTACGAGTATAATACGTTTCCTCCCAACTTCTTTCTTCTTCTTTGTTTGTTTTCGCATACATTGCACGTTCATGTTTTAATTTTTAGCCATACTTTGTAATGGGGGACAAAAAACGTATCCAATAGTTGTACTATTTTCATATTATTTCATATAATTTAGAAATAGTTTAATATAATTTAAACGAGCATAAAATCTATCTCTCTTTTTTTTTGTAAATATGAAGTAGCAAACGAGCGAGCGGCCCACCTTATGGTAAGTGGTTACTGCCGCCCATGGACATTTGTAAGCAACTTCATGTAGAACAGTGGTTCTATATGAATGGTGCTACTCCCGAGGACTGAGATGGTCGCCTCATATAAAAGAGAGCCGGCAAATACACCCTTCCACCGAAACGCAAGAACTGCTTCACGCTAGAATTAGGTGTGGCAGTGGTACTTCCCCGGTCGAACTACATTGGTTCTACCACCTGGCAAACGTTAGAATTAGTTGCGGCGATGGTAATATCTAAGTGTATGTGGTCATTGCCCTCCATAGACATATGAAAGCAACTACAAGAACAGAGATTGTATCTGAAGTCAATCATAGACGCGTTGGTACTTACGAGGACTAAGTCGGTCGCCTCATAACAAAGTGATCCAGCAATCAAACATGTGCTAGGAACACTGCATGCTCGATTGCTACTTCCATATTTAAAAAAGCAATAGCAATAAAAATGGTAAGCTACAATTGAATGTTACAAACAAACACTACAATTTCGTTTATCTACATCATGACGTCAACATGCGCCATATTTCAGCCGTGAAGCCGTCATTTATCTGTTAGAGCGATTTCAGACATGATGCTCATGCCTATTATATCACATATAATTCTTAATTAAAGTAGTACAGAATTCACACCGGACCGTCATAATGAAAGGCCTAAGCCTACCATTATATAATAACTCGTTACAAACGTGAAGTACGCTAGGTAATTAAGACAACGTTAAGCCCGCATATATCGCCGGGTGAAAGACATTTGTCGCTCTTAGTTAGGTTTTATTTGTCTTAAAATAAATAAGCTTCTTAGCATAAATCAGCACGTATTACTTATTGTAGCGTACTTCCTTTTTTCTATTTTGATTTCCCTCGCTGCTGCGTGAATCACGTCACGGGAAAAGGTATACAAATCCGTTAGATAGTTTTTGCCTGAAAGAGTTATACTAATCCACAAGCTTTCGTTAATATTAAAAATATTAGAAAGATTATACAAACAAAGTATTTGATTATTTCTTATGTTATCGAATGACCCTAAAACTACTGACACGATTTTATTATAATTATTTTAGTATGGACACTTACCTTAACGAGTCCCGCGGCATAAAGACGGTATGTGTGTTTGGAATGAGAGGATGTGTGTATGTACAAATGTCATTTTATTTTTTGTATTTACCCATATTTAGTAACAGAGATTTCATCTGAAGCCGTAATGGATTGCCGGCATGCACGGTCAATTGGTCACTGCTACCAATGATCATAATATAATATAGAACAGGAGTACAACCCGAAACCACAATGTGTACCTTCTTAAGACTAAGATCGTCACCTCATATGTAAGTCAGCAAATACACTTTTAAATCCGTTTCCAACAAAACTCAAGATCTGCTTCACGTTATAAATAAGTGGTTATTCCCAACTCCTATCCACGAATTTTTTGGTTAAATATTTTTATGAATATTTCAATCTGCGCTGTTACTTCAATTAATGTGGAGTCACGTATCACCTTGAATAATTCAAGGATTATTCAGTGTTTCAACCAAAGGAAATTGTAGCGGTAATAAAAATATTTACAGACACGTAATATCATGTTCTTATTCATAAAATCAGATAGGTTATTGAACTTATTAGTATACATAAAATTTATTAACCGACTTTTTTATTTTCTTAATAATATTCGCATCATGAGCAACAAAAATTAAACCGTAATGTTGGCTCAAATTTGTAAATCTTTAACGTATTCACTGATTTTTTTTACCTGATTAGTCATTTCTTACAGTGTTTGTTTCTAAAGAAATATGAAACCAGCTCACTTATATATGTGTGGCGACCATCGCAGTCCTCGGGAGCGAAACACATCTTTAATCGACTTCAGATAGAACCCCTATTCTATATAAAGTTGCTTACAGATGTCCATGGGTGGCAATGACCACTTACCATCCTATGTGGTAAAAAAACTAGTAATAAATAAGCAGTAAACGTAAAATTCGTAAAGCTGATTTACGTCATCAATGTTTCAATAAATCACTTTATACTGACGCAATAACCCACAAAATATTTGACTAATAGAATTCGTTGAAAATATTTTAAAATATTTAAGTGCTATAGATTATAAAACTAATTTACACGTTGGATGCATAATTCTCACTTGTACAATGCTGTGCAAAGCTTTTGACTGTAAAAAATAAGTTAAAGACTTAAAAAAAACTTTAACAACAACTACACTCAAACGACGAACTAGTAAAAACTTAACATATGTAATGACATACATGGAATACTAAGCTAATTAAATTGCGTCATCGCTACGTCGTAGACATCTGCTACGGCACGTGCTACCGCGCTACGCATAACATGTATTTCTTGTGGCCAAGATAAAACTTCCTACACCAATAGCTTCATACTATGACTCTTTCTGTATTATAGGCGCCATTGACACACAATGACAAATACTCAAACACCCAGACCCAAATTCTAGACCCAGATCTAAATTCATCATTCAGATATATGTAGGCCAGGTATAGAACCTGGAATCCTCTACGTGTCCGACTGGTATGGTCACTGCTCTGCCACGCGGATCGTTAAAGAATTTATCTCAATGTTTCTTTGAAGAAGCCTTTAAGCATACAGTCATGGATATCAGTAGTCAATTCCTTAAAGTATTACTCACAAAGGTCGGTTCAGGACTTTTAGGAATGCTCCTTAAACAAGTGTTTCTACCTTACCAGCAACGCTGTGTGGTAGTAACGTGTCTATAAGTCACCTCAGGTAAGACTCAGCAGTCGCTGACCATCAGGTGGATTACACACTTATTTACTTTTTTCATATCAAAAAAATACCCTTCAAACAAAACCACAGCAGATAAAACTGTTATAATAATGATGTAACAGTGTAACGGTAAGGTAACCGGACTCAAATCACAAAAGGCATGTAATATACATACAATCCCTAACTTGTTACACAACTCGTAACATTGTTAAAAACATTAAAACATTTTATTGTGCGTATTTTTTGTGCATAATTATATATTTAATTTAGATAGTTTTTACAAAATAGTTAAGTAAGAGTATTATAGTAAAATATTTACAGAATGATATATTTACTAGCGTTCGTTTGATACCCATATTGCCGTATAAAAAAAATTACACTCAGGGAGAGTGTAATTTTCCACCTTTTTCCACTATTTAAATGCGCCTTTTTTAAATTATATAGCCTACGTCTCTTTCAAAACTGATATGTCATATATCACAAACCATCAAGCCGTTTGGGCTGTAGCGCGTACCAAAGAAATGGCCAAACATACAAACACACAAACAACGAAACAAACATACATACATACGCTAGAAAAACATGACCCTCCTTCTAATGCTGTCGGGTGAAAAACAATACACTCAAATATAAATTATATAATATAAAAACAAAACCGGAGCTTACTATCAAAAGAAGCGGGTGAACATTTAACGACGCCATAAAATCGGCAATAAAATACTACTTACCTTCGCTCTTATAGTTTTCTTAATAAACATCTCAATAGTAACTGAACGACACCGCGATACATACATAAAATGGAATTTAATGTACGTATGTATTATACCCATTAATGGAGTACTCGTAAATGTTATCCTTAAGTTTATATTATTAGCTTATGCCAAGCTGTCCGTATATTATATTTGACAAAAAATATGCGGTAGACAAAAACCCAAAAAATACGAAACAAAAAACTGACAGCTAACAGTAAAATTTGCAGTCGGATATTTTTACAAACATATAAATAGTCTGTATAGTCTCAGTCGGGCGAACATATGTATTTCTGCCGTTTGGCGTCGAAATTTTCGGACCGTGGGGTTCTGACGCTCGATCTTTCTTTAAGCATCTTTCAAAGAGAATTATCGAGTGCACCAATGACCAAAG
>DWNE01003281.1:0-16972 GCA_018249875.1 Cecropterus toxeus | reverse complement strand
TTGAGTGTTTGTGTGGATAGGTGAGTGTGGGTATATGTGTGTGTGTGTGTGTGCACGCATGTGTGTGTTGTGTGCATGTGTGTATTTGTGTAGTTTAGAGTTTTAAACCACTTAATGCCCTTATATATTGCCCTTGGATAGTATATGTCTCTCTAAGTTATGAGAACAGTCTCGTGCCAATTATTTTTTTTTATCTGACTGACGTAGCAAACGAGTATGCAGTCCACCTGATGATAAGTGGCCACTGCCGCCCATGGACATCTGTAATCAACTTCATACAGAACATGGGTTCGACTGAAGTCAATCACAGATGTTTTGCCACTCCCGAGGATTCTTATGGTCGCCTCATATAAAAGTGTGCCGGCAACCACACCCTTCCATCGAAACGCAACAAATGCTTCACGTTAGAAATAGGTGTGGCGGTGGTGCTTCCCCGCTCGAACTACACTGCTTCTACCACCTTTAAACCTTAGTCATATGTGAGACGTAAAAATATTTCAGTATATTTTATCGCTCGGGGTGTGACAAGATCTTTACCTTGCATCTCATCACTTAGACCTTCCCTAACTGCAATGAAGGGCGCTGAATGCATTGTAAGTTACATATCTGTTGTCACAAATAAATATGTACCTAAATAGGTTGTTAGCCTTCACTAGCCCACTGCTGGGAAGGTTTTTAAGGAGTGTTGCTATAGAACTATGGCTTGACCGGGAAGGTACCACCATCTAACCTCTTTCGTTAGAAATAGTTGCCGTATCAATGCGAGGCACCTTTTACGTCGTCAAAAGGTACCCGAGGACGTTGGAGCGACGTTGGGTTATGTAGGAATTTTTAACGCTCTAAACCTCGGTGGTCGTCCTCGGCGCTGCGAAGAGGACTTCGGGATGTCTACAGAAACGCAATCGGAGTCCTCTAAGTCCGTTGTACCATCAGACTTCACCCAGGTGAGCTAGCCCATCGCTCCGTCTAGTCTTTACGGCGATATGCGACCATACATACCACCGTCCTTTCCGGAGTCGCCTGGCTGGACGGTTTGAGTACCCACTCTTGCCCGAAACCTTCGAAGCACCTTTTTAGTCGTCTTTTAAGACAGCAGGGAATACCTTAGCTCTATTCCTGAGACTACAGAGACAAATCCCAACTACCCTTTTGACGACCCGCGTGGCGGAACGGTCACCATGCCGGTCTGACGCGCATTGGGTTCCGGGCTCGATTCCCGGCCAGACAGGCATCTGAATGATGAGTTTAGATTCTGGGTCTGGATGTTTGTGTATTGGTCTTTGTGTGTCCATGGCACCCACGACACAGGAGAAAATCCTATCCTAATGCTAGTGGGGGGCTATGAGTGTAGAAAGCGTCTTTTTTTTTAGTGGGTTCCGGGTTCGATCCCCGGCCATACCGACATTTGAATGTTGAATTTAGATGACCTTTATAGTGGAAATCTGTAAAAGGTACAACTTGGGAGTGACATCGGCTTATGTGGGATTTTTACCCACTAAAACCCCCTCGGTGGATTTCCTCAATGCTTGCAGGGGACTACAGGATCTCCAATGGAACGCACTGGTGCCCCCCCCCCCTTCGCGCGGCGCCCCTTATTGGCTCATTTCTTGGGGGTGACATCCCGTGTAACTGTCCCCCTGCACCTTCCGGTGTCTGAAACGACATACATCCACACATGCCGCCGTCCTTCCTAGCTACCCACTCTACTCACTCTACTCTTGCAAAGTGTCCATAGTACCCATGAAACAGGAGGAAATCCTAGTGTAGAGCTACGAGTGTAGAAAGCGTTTTTTAACATTAGTTTATGCCTAGGCCAAGTCCAGTTATGTTTTACAACGCTGTTCACCGCTTTGTGTAAGTTATGTGAATTCCTGTTTACTCGAAGAATCTATGTATAAATGTTTCGAAGAATGATGTATCAAACTATTTACTAGCTTTCATTTGATAGCCAAATTGTCATGATAATAGAAGAAGTCGTACCTTCCCTTGTTTATCTAATTACAGGCGCCATTTTTGAAAATTATACAACCTATGTCGCTTTGCAAATTCAGACGATTCTAATGATATGTCATACGTCACAATCCGTCAAGCCGTTTGGGCTGTAGCGCGTGCCAAATAAATGGACATACATACATTCGCTAGAAAAACATTACTCTCCTTCTGACGCAGTCTGGTAAAAATAAAATGAGCATTTGCTGAAACATGCTGTACCATGCATGGCCTTTTCAACGAATGTATGCGACTCCCGCTTAAGGAAAACCGCTCAAGTTACGAGCGTTCAAACGCCACTCGTGTGAATGAACGCCTTTCGCGATATCGCACGCCACATAACTCGCGCCTAACGACACATTGTCTCCGCGGAACAAGCGAACGCACTCACATACGTTAGGAATGACTGACGGATTATACAGAGACGGTTTACGTGATGGTCTAGTTATTCTAGTAGATGATTTCTAAGGAGTTGCTCTCTAAATGGATTATAGAGCACTATGTGACACGTGTCGTGAAACTGTTTTAGATTTTATTAATATTCAAATTATGACGACCCGCGTGGCGGAGCGGTCACCATACCGGTATGACGCACAATGGGTCCCGGATTCGATTCCCGGAAAGACAGAAATATGAATGATGACTTTAGATTCCTGTTCTGGGTCTGGGTGTTTGTACATTCGTCTTTGAGTGTCCATGGCACCCACGACACAGAAGTAAATCCTAATGTGAGGCCATGAGTGTAGAAAGCGTGTTTTTTTTAATAGATAAATTTTATTTTGGACGTGCGTTAAAATTTAAAAAGGTTAGATAAGGTAGTAAGAGTATATTTCGACCAGGGAGGTACCTCCACATTACCTATTTCTAGCGCGAGGCAGTTCTTGCGTTTCGGTGGATTCTGTTAGCCGGTTCACTTACGGTGAGCCGACCATCCTCAAAAGTACCAACGCAACTGTGATTCACTTCATGTTGTTCTCTTATTCTATACGAAGTCGCTTACAGATGTCTGTGCGTGCAGACAACCTGATGGCGACCACCTACCACTTACCACTGCACGCTTATTTGCCACTTCAATCCCCAAAAAAAAAACGTAGACACAAAAAACACTTTCTACACTCATAGCCCCTAGGATTTTTTATGTCCTGTATCGGTACCATACACACACAAAAATGAATACAAAAACACCCAGACCGAAAATATCATCAAACAAATATATCAATTTAGTCGCAAGATGTGAATTCAGTCACTTAAAAGGACTGAAGTAACTACGCCGGATCAGTGTTTAATGAGTTTTGATTTGATTCTGAAACTAGTTTGATGGTAATTAGTTTGCCTGAACTCCGACGCTGAGTTGGATAAACTTAACTTTTAAATCATCGTCTTTACTGCAAATTGGGTTCGGTTCTTTTCTTGAACGACACTGAAAGCAGTTAAGCTGTAAAGAGCTAATTTAATTGATTCTAAGACCGACCTTCGGTTTTGTTACGGCAGATCTTTACAATCTTTTGAGCTGTTTGTATTGCAACGTAGTTATATTTCATTCCAATCAATTATAATATGGATGTTTCTTCAAATCAGTAAAACAGTCTTTAAAAATGATCTACTGGCATTGTTGAATATTATTTTATTGATTGTTATAGTTCAGTCGAAGAATCCTAACAGTTGGTTATTTAAAGTAGTAAAAGGATTTTTATAAGATTGTAGGAGCATAAGGGGGTTATGGCAAGTGGCCATTGTCGCCCAGAGACATTTGTAATCAACCTCCAAGGTATACCTGAAGTCAGTCACAGATGTAACTTTCACTTCCAGGTTCTAAGATGAACATCGCACCCTTCCACGAAAACGTAAACTTCACGAAACAACTACCTTCAGAACTTGGCGGTGGTACCTGGCCGAAACATACGTATTCTATCACCTTGTAAAGCATTTTTCATAATATTATAATTTCAATTCCCTTTATGTCAGGGAATTGAAATTATAATATTATGAAAATAGCAAAAACATAATTTAGTTTTTTTATAAATTAAAGTAGCGACCGCGCATTCAATTCACCTGAGAGTAAGTAGTCACTTCCGTGGACAACAGATGCGTTGCTACTTCCGACGTCTAAGATGGTCGCCTCATATAAAAGAGGAGGGCAACCACAACCTTCCACCGAAACGCTTCACGCTAGAAATAGGTGTGGCGGTGGTACCTTCCCGGTCGAACCAAATAGGTACCTTTTACCAAAATCTAAAACCTTTGTTAAATAAAATAATAAATTATCATGTACTTGGCCTTGAAATCTCATTGCAGAGTACAGAGTACATCGTAATTTGGCATTTACCTTGGCCGTTAGGTGCTTATCGATAGATTTCACATACATGTGAGAACATATACAACACCTACATACGTTACAAGTACGTTTTTTTTTTACTTCACTGTTAAGTAAACGTTTATTAGCTCCTATTAACTCATTGACTTCAGTAATAAGGGTTAACCCTGGATTCCCCAATGAGCGTCCAAAATTCATACCCATACACTTATATATGTATATTTTATCTGTGCTACGATTATGTAGCAGTTTATATCTTATGTCGTTACTCTCCATGAATAACCGCACAATTCAAAATTCATAAATTTTTAGTTAAATGTACAGTTTTATGAAAAAAAAGGGTTAAAGTTGGTGCTTTATTTAGATCGTGACTGATGGCCTTTTAATATAATTATTCTTATTATTTTTACTGCATTCATTAAAGAGACGTACAACGTGTGTAATTTTTCCAAGCTCTTCTATAAAATTTGTGATTTTGAGTTGTTATTCATGCAAAGCAGATAATTCCTTCAAAGATCAAGTAACTGGTTTTTTCGAAATATTTAAAACACGATACGTACAAAAACTACGTAAATCGAGGGGATTTCGTTAAGTAGTTCCCTACAAAGTAACGACTAGAGCTAAGTGTGAGAAGTTGCGACTGATTCCGTGACTCGTTAAATAAGGTAATTAGTTTGCGATTGAGTTTAGTCGACTCGTGATACAAACTCGGAGACAAACTTCTTAATCCTGTATTTTCTGCTTGTTTGTTTGTTTAATCGAGTCGGGTTGAATAAAATAGAATGAAAGATGGTGTAGGAGCTAAGTGTCATGGATATAACGATATTTATTTATTGCACCTTTATAATAAAAGTCACAATGGAGCAAACATGATGTCTGATGGCATTCTCTACCAGTCAACCTTGGGTGGGTGGGAAATGATACCGTTATAATAGAGGTTAATATTATAAATAATATGATGTTCATAGTAATGTAATATGAAAACAAAATAAGAACTTAAATTTTGATGACAAGCTTTGTTACCTGTTGCCTTTGCACCGGAGAGCTAATAAGTTAAAAAAATTCATGTTCATATATTTATTTCGATAAAACCATGTTAACGCTTATTGATATTTAGTTTCCAATTTAGAAGGATTTACATATCTGTAACAATATTAAACAAATTTCATTTTTAATATATTTTTTATATTATTTATGTTCACGCCATCAACATGTTTGAGGTCAACTACTGGATATAGGCCTCCGCTAAAAGGATTTTTACAAATCCAGAGTCACTAATTTTACTTGATCACAAACAATTTACGCATAAGCATAAGGTATGAGGCAAGCCTGCAATTATATCGCAGTTTTAAGTACTTATATAAATAAAAAAAACTTTAAAGCTTACACAAGTTTCATTATATTCTCTTTCCGCTTCGCGCTCATCATCGGACAGGCGGCTAAGTTTAGGTTAATTAAGTGAATAAATTTGTCAAGTACCTACTATTAAACAACAAAATAGTTAGCAACTGCAGCGTTTAACAAGTTGATACTAATTCCGCGGCCGGTTAATAAGGAGGTAATTAGTTTGCGTTGGAGCGGAGTCGAGACGACTCGATGGGTGCCTTGAGGACGAAGTTAGTGCCGTTTTCCATTCGTTTCCTAAATCGAGTTACGTTTTGTGATGGAGTTTTGTTGCTGAATTAGTATACGAGCATGCCGGTTCCGTTCCGGGTTCGATCCCCGGCAAGTCAGACATCTGAATGTTGTTGAGTTTAGATTCTGTCCTGGGAGTTTGTGTATTCGTCTTTGTGTGTCTAAATATCGGTACCCATGATACAGGAGAATATCCTAATGTGGGGCTATGAGTGTAGAAAGTGCTTTTTATAAAATGGAAATAGCAAATGAGCATGAATTTAGAGCTACTGGAAGTCGAACAAAGATTCGTTGTAAGTTGCAAACCATAATATCAAAGGAAGGTCTCGAGTAAGTGTCTTATCCTAATCACAATTTCGAGGAACTTAATTATTTATTCGAATATTACGGTGAAGGAAATATCTTGAGGAAACCTACACACTTAAGAATATATTAAAAAAAATCTCAAAGGTGGCCTTAAACATTTGAACAGTACACCCATGCTCAGCAGTCGGTCAATAATGGGTTCAAAAGAACATTGACCACAAGAGTTTATTTTTATTTTCGAAAAGGTAACCTTCAAAAGAGACCCAGCAACCTGGGAGCGACGCCGGGTTATGTGTGATTTTTACCGCACTAAATCCCAGGTTGACGTGTTCGGCGCTGCGAGACGATTAGAGTCTAATGACAGAAATACAAGACAAAAGCTAGACTAGTGATGCGAAATCACTGGTCTAGCAATTGGCCTTGAGTTATTCATGCGTCATATGTAACCGTACTGTAACCCATCATCTCCACAAACATATTAGCGGCAGATAACGCTGTCAGTGACAGATCGCCGGCATCAGCTAATTGGCTAAGTGTGTCGTGTGTATAGCATGTTCGCACCTCGCACAGCCATGAGACTCCACTTAGTGCGACCTCGATTTGTCCTCGAGGCGTCACACGTGAGGCGGTCGCACGTCGCGTTTCTGACGCTGGCATTTTTGACCTACTTCCCAAAGGATATCGTAAATCTACTCGTCAAATAGTTTTCGATAAGTAAAAAGGCGCATAAACATTATTTCGAAATCTAAGTCATATCTGGGGGCACGGTAGTGCCCCTGCCAAGTCGAGCGCGAAGCAAACATACATATGTTAACGGATTAAGGAAACAGAGGCGTAGAGAGTAGAGCGTAGTAGCATTTTTACTGTTTTTCTAAGGTGTAATGGATATCTGAAAGACTGCGAACGATTTCTCGTTTGTTCATTCAGACTTTTTTCTTCGTTTTCACTTGCTAGATATGCCGTTTTTCAACTCATGAGCATGTGTTCAACCTGGGGGCAAGTGCTTATTGCCACCCATTGACCACACCATTTTATCGAAACGCAAGAACTGCTAGAAATAGGTATAGCGGTTGTACTCCCCAGTCCGATACATTGGTTCTACCACCTACACGACCACCTTCGAAGTGGTACTTCGAATCAAAGTGATAACATGACAATCATTAAAAAGAATAACACTTACATAAAATAATTGAATTTAATCCTAGCAACCACAACAATACAAGGTTTGCACAACTTAAATATTTAATTAGCACCATTGTCTCTGTTCGAACGTGCTCCGCGGGACCCAGTTTTAATTTACAAGAAAACTCGTAGACTCATTTAATAAGGTATGAGAAGAAAATTGTATTTTCTTGTGAAAAATTCTTGGATACGCTCCACGTCTGGAATTGCAAAGCTAGATAGATTTCATGCGAGTAGATATTATTGTCTTGTTATTGCTTTTCCGAGAACATGTAGGACGGTATAATAGTATTTTTGAAGTTATACTCCTTTTCGACCCGCGTGGCGGAGCGGTCACCATACCGGTCTGACGCGCAGTGGGTCCCGGGTTCGATTCAACAGACAACAGGCAACAAACAACATTTTACTTTACATAGGATACTTTGGTTCCAACTATGTCAGGAGAAAAACATATCTACGAATCATTTATATCATTAGAATAACGACTAATGTCTGAGGTTTTTATTATATGGAAGAAGAAAACGAGCAGGTAAGGGAAGGTAACGATGGTAAGTGGCCACTTACATCTCTAATCAACTCCAGAAAATACCAGTCTTATCAGAAGATGATACGACAGTTGCGTAGCTACGTTTTCTATACTAATATATAAGAACCTGCCAAGTGCGAGTCGGACTTGCGACGGCGAAGGGTTCCGCAGCATTAAGACCTTTCTATAGACACTTCACCCCACACGAGCAGGTATGATGAATAAACATATTTTTTTACACAATTCGGAAAGCGGTTATCAGAATACACTTAACTACCAAGTTTCAACTCTGTAGTCTTAATAGTTTCTGAGTAAAATGGCTGTGACATAAGGACAGACGGACAGACGGACAGACGGACAGACGGACAGACGGACAGACGGACAGACGGACAGACGGACAGACGGACAGACAGACAGATATGACGAATCTATAAGGGTTCCGATTTTTGCCATTTGGCTACGGAACCCTAAAAATGAGATGATGTGTGCCTAACTGAATCACGCAAGAACCACTAATCCGATTTACATGAAATTTTGCATGAATGTAGCATTTTTACCTGGTCAACTTATAAGTAAGGGTCCTCTTGATTTCGATATTTTCAATTTAAAGATGGGGCCTATTTATGTCCCGTAGCAAAGCACAAGTATTTTAGCTAATACCAAATATTCCCGCACATACGAGTTTTTAAGTGGTAAAAAACACCGTATATAAGTTTAAATAAACAACAAACGTATCGTATTTGTGTGTAAACATCACACATACAACATCAAGGAGTAAATACTTACATATACATAATCAGAAACACACAGACACGCGATCAAGCGGATCCCGGGCGATCGCTAGTGAATTATTCCATAGCATTATGTAAATCCTCTGTTTCTCTACAAACTGGAGATTTATTGAACTGATTTACATTTCACGTTAATACCATTGTTAGTAATCATTTATCTTAGTACACGGAAATTGTTTCGTAAAAATCCGGCCTCATTGGAATCCATAATAAGTTGTAAATATCTTTGTCTTCTAAATGATGAACGCAATTCCAATTTGTTTTAGAACAATGCGTGATTTTTCCATTAATTGTTACTGCCCAAATTGTGTTTGGTCGAAGAAGTGATTAACGTGAACAAATAACAAAAATCTTAGATATGCAAGAGCATTGATATCCTAATGATAGATTGAATCTCGACTTAACAGTCAAGGGTCCGAGGTTCCATTCACTGACACGCCACCGCTGTTTTCTAAAATAATGTGCGTATTAGAAATTAATTCTTACTGCTTTACGGTGCAGGAATATGGATATGGAGGAACATTGAGCCAACCAACACACCTGAGAGCTATCTAAAAAAGTTCTCAAAAAAAAGTTTTCAAAGATCTGTGAAGTCTACCAATTCGCACTAAGCCAGTGCGATGGATGACTTTAAGATCTAATGATAAATTTATTAGAATCTGTTAGAATGTACTTACGTACATCTTTTATATTCCTTTGAATTTCTAAGAGCCGTAAAGTTTGTGTGATGTAGAAAATGCCGTATTTTCATACAGACATTGTTCTCAAAATGTTGTTCTGTAGCGATTGTTTATTCTAGAAACAAAGTAGACAACTTTCCACTCATAGCAGTTTCCGAACAAATATTCTTCAATGTCTGTTTATTTTACGAGGCACAATCTTTTAGAACGATAAAAGGCCATATTCTTGAACGCGCTAATATCAGGAAGTACTGGTTCGAATTGATTTTGTTTGGTTCAATTGTTAGTGCATTAATACACAACAGCAGAAGAAATTAAAGAATAAGTTAATATAAAATAATTATATTAAAAGAATCCATTTTATAGCTAAATTGACAAATTGTCATATATTATGTCTCTTCTTGTATTACAGCGCGCGGGGTGCGCGCTGGCCAGAATTAATGTATGAACAGATTTTTTTCTTTGTGTTGAAAAGTAAATTTATCGTGGAAGGCTTTAGGTTATATAATATCACGCTATGTTTGTTTATTTTTAACAGATTGTTGTCTAATAAACGCGGGTGAAACTACGTGGCTCAGCTAGTCGATTATAAATGTGCCATTTATTTAAAATACAAACGTGGATTACCCCACCTTTATATTTCTGCCCAAATTCTATTAAGCCGTTAACGAAATTTCAGAACCGTTCGGACATTATCCTATTTCTATTGTGAAGTTTGACTTCATGATCCGATGAAACAGTGAAATCTAATTTTCGGATGGGCTTTAAGCCGTATCCAGTTAGTTGCAGCTGTGGAATTTACATTTTTGAAATAAATGAAATGTCTTTATTTTGTATAGGCGTACGAGGGTACTTAGAAATTGTTAATTACAATATTTCTTCGTATACTATTACTGGATCGTAACACGATCGTAACTGAGAAAATTCAGCAGGAACTTCAGCAGGTTTGTCTTCGCCATTATCATCTGGATATATATTTGAAGTGGTTTATATATCATTTTATTTTCGATCAGGAGAATAAAAGTTAAAGAATCCGTAGAGGCAAGGAAGTACAAAAATGTCAAAAAAACCATCGAATAACACTAGTCTCTTTAGTATAGCAGCTTTTAAGTGAGATGGAATTCATTTACTGCTTCAATTACAATAAAAAGTACAAATTAAAAATTGTAATATGAACGTACTAATGTATAAAACACTGGGGACGAAAAATTAATAGAGTGCGTAAGAAACATATGTATTTGTTCAAACCTCATCTTTCAACTTAATTAAATCGCGTTCGCGCATCAAAAGTGGATCTCATTAAGTTGAAACGCGTGAAAAGTCGACGCGACTCGACGAACCAGCGAACCGACGAATCGACGAACGCGTCGTTCTCAACCATAGACAAAGTAGACTCCTAATGAGGTGTACGGATTGATGCACTTGTCTATGCATGAGGCAGGAACACCACTAGCGATCTTAGTGTTGTCACGTTGTAAAAATAACTGGAAATCTATCCATAATATTAATATTCTACATAATAATTATTTTAAGCCTCTTAAATGTACATTTTATTAACTGATTTTAATAATTATCTTTATTACAAGTTCGTGTTTTTTATTAATTTAACATAGGAATTTAAAAAAATGCTAATGAAAAGAATGGCCATATATATAATAAAGCTTTTTTTTTATATTGCCGCACGAATAGGTAGTAAAAGTGAAGAAAAATTCTGTAAATACAAATTATTTAAATATGAATAGCAATAATTAACATAGACTTCAATCATTGAAATAAATAAATAAGGTAAGTTACATAAATTCACGAAAAATCGTCTGAAGAAAACTTTGTCAATTACGAGGCAACGCAACCGTCGTTGCAACTACGGCTACGCTACAGCTACAGCATACGGCTACGAATGTTATTGGTCATGTGAAGTATTTGTCACTGAGCTGACCAAGTGAAAGATTGATCTGATTACAAAAGAAAAATTAACTACATACAAAGTATGATGCGGGGTTAATTTTTTTATGTAAATTAATACATATTTGGAGTCTATTTCATAATGTCATCTATGTTTCAATATTTTAATTTATAAATTTTTGGAGTCTATTTCATAATCTCATCTATGTTTCAACAGAGTTGAGACGCGATACGATTCAAAATTAATCACGCCGGTGTACTCAGTCTTTGAAAGGGCACTTTCCTTGTCATATAGGGCTGTGACTTGCGTAGCTTTGAACGATGACTCTTTAATTGCAGACTTTCTAGACTTCAAAGACACTGCTGTCATATTTTTTTAATTAACGAATCCTGTTATGTAAGCCTAAAACACCACCCTTCCCCGTTGACTATAGTTCCTGTGAATGACATTGATGATTGAAGATTCGCGCATGTTTGTGGCAATATTAAAGATATTATTATATTTATGTATAGTCAAATTATGACCAGGTTCATGTGTGTAAAACACGTTAGAATAAAAATATAAAAATACAGACGAATTGAGAACCTCCTCTTTTTTGGAAGTCGGTTAAAAATCTTGTTTTATTTACCATATTAATTGCCTAACAAGCTTTAGATTAGCGATACTCAAAATGCATTACGTACGTTAACGATACGGTTCAAATAAGTAAGTTTTATGCGTATAATCACTTACAAATTTACTTACACTTACAATTTTAAGACTGCTATATTCGTGTTAGAGTAAGAGATATATTGTATTGATATGTTTGATTCATTAATGTGAATCATCATGTGCCTTTTATGATTTAATCAAATAGTCTACTATGTAGATATTTACGTGAACTAGAACCTTCGATCACTTAAAAGAACTCTTAAAAGATCACTAAAAACATCACTTAAAAGTTTCTTTTAAGTGATCGAAGACTAGAACCCATATATTTTTAGTGACAAATCAAATAAAACTTTTCTTATTAGTCATTAATGATCATAAGTCTGTCATGATTATAAGTCATGGTAGAAATAGGTGTGACGGTACCACAACGGCTGAACAACACTCGTCCTATCAGCTTGCTTTGCTTCAAGATACTAGCATCCCTATTATAAATGAATATAGAACAAATGTAGAGTCAGTCATGCAGCGTGTTGGTATAGAAAAGAATTCAGTATAAATTTAAAGTATATCTATACTAATATTATAGAGCAGTAGAGTTTTTTGGTTGAACGCGCTTATCCCAGGGACTACTGGTTCGAATTGAAAAAATCTTTTTGTTTTGAATAGTAAATTTATCGTGGATGGTTTTAGGCTATATAACATCACACTATGTTTCTTTGTTTTTAACAAACGCGGTTGAAACTGCGTGGCACAGCTAGTATGATATATAACATACAGTCTATAAGTAGTAGTATGTACGGTGCGGTGAATCCGTCGCCACGGCAAGCCTCGCCACGCCCACATTCACATGTTTCACATCAAAAATGATACTCGCATCATAAGTAAAAGGAGTAAAACATGTATGCATGTGCACACAAGTCGTAAAATAAAAGAAGAACTAAGTATTGTCATTATTATCAACCCTGCTTCCTTGCGTGAGGACTAACTTAAAAGCTGGCGCACATAATAAAGTGTCGTCAAATAGTGACGCAGACAAACAGAGCTCGGTAGTGTGCTGCGAGACAATGACGCGGTGGCCGCGCCATTGTGCACTGTTTGCGCGGGAATTTCAAAATACGAATGACGAGTTTGTTGGGAATTATTCCCAGCTTTGCGGCTAAGGCAGACGCTGTAAATAGGACGAAATGCGTAAATTTAAAATGTGTTCCCATTGTTCTTTTTTATTTCATTTTTCGTATAGTTTTCTGGTTTATTATGTTCTTACAAGCTATTTATTAACTTTTCGATTCGGATATAGGTAATAGCAACGTGTACCATTTGTATTAATTCGTCTATGTTAATGAAGCTGAGTCCAAAAAAAAAGAAATCAAGGCCTTGAAGTCAAAATTAAAAAAAAATCTTTAGTTTATATGCTTATTTATATTGTTTGTTTGTTTCAAAAAAGCTCGCTTTTTTCAACAAATGTTACCTTTATTATTTCGTTTTACTTCTATTGTTTTATTCGTTCTTCTTAAGTTTATTTTTTGTTATTCCTTACTTCGTTTTTTTTTCTATTTTTTACTTTCTGACTACTATATTCTGACTTACCTATTTATAAAAAATAAAAATACACAACATACCAAGTTACTTAACCTATTTATGTATTCTGAGCTGAGAGTAATATTATTTCCACGTAAACGACTACGCAGCGATGTTACCCAAATTAGTTTTAGCTCGGCGTTTATTTTCACACGAGTTTGGATAAAACCTTAAGGACTCGGGAATGAAGATTCGCTACGAGACGGTTTAAACGCTAGATAAAGTTAGTGCGGTGTAGAGCGAGGGTATTTTAAAAGATTGCGGGTTTATCTGATTATGGGTGCCTACGACTACGTTGCTTATTGTGCCAAGTTTTACACACACATAAAAAGGCAGAAATTTGCAGATTTGATAATGCAGTGTACCTGATGGTAAGCGATCACTGTCAACCATGGACACTTGTGAGCAACTTGTTATATAGTGTACCCATATAAAACATATAGTGTTTTATGGACAGAATATAGCATGTAGACAAAAACATAATATTTTTTAATAAATCAAAACTTCCCATATTAGTTGAAGTGACATGCTTGTTTAAAAACTTAAGTAAAGACGCGTTTTTAAAATTAATAATATAAGCAATACACTTGTATTTAGCCAGTTCTATATTAACGAAACAGTATTACTTCGTCTTGATTATGGTTGATTACAATAAGGAGCAATAAACACTTTTAGAAGTGTCAGCCATTTAAAATGAGTCCACAAGAAAAATGACAAATGAACACAAGTACCCTAAACGTAATAAGTCCACAAGAAAAATTCAAAAGGAGATACGAGTACACCAAACACAGTTACAAAATTTCTTGCACCTGATGCAAACCGAAATCGAATTAAATTGGAAATATTTTTTCTCTCTATTCAAGGGGAACTAGCCGAGGGGGCGGCGACGACGGAAATTATTTTGTTCGGCGTACTCGTGGGGAGATAGCAACTCCATTTCAGCTCTATCGTCAACTCGATTGACTATTTGGGCCTCGACTATTGCTTTTCTTTTGTTTTTATGCGTCTTATATTTTACGTCTATTATTATTTCAAATATTATATATATTAGTTCAAATTTTAATAGTTAGGCTCTTCGATTTACGAGTGGCAATTTCTATATCAGGTCGTCTACCTGATTGAATGTTTGCGCCTCGACTATTGCTTTTCTATTATTTTAAGACATCTTATATTTATCATCTGCTTTCGTGTTTATTATACATTTTAACAGTTTGACTCTTCGATTTGTAAGCGGCAATATACATTTCAACTCCATCGTCAACCCGTTTGATTATTTGGGCCTCGATGATATTGTTTTCGTACAACTTATATTCTGCTTTGGATTTTATTTTAATTTGTTTAATAGGTTGACTCTTCGATTTGTAAGTAGCAATACACATTTTAAATTCCATCGTCTCCCCGATCGAATTTGATGTGTCTCTGTTGCTACTCTTTTTTTTTGTATTCGAGTCTGGGGATTTATGTATGACTATAAGTCTTTTTGTTTGTCTATGCCATTCACGACACAGAAGAAAATCATAATATGAAGCTATTATTGAATAAAACGTAATATTTAGTCTTTTGCATGTCCGTAAACAAAATTTGATACTCTCTCCATAACATAACACGTTATTTGTGTAATATACCTGTAATATACTTATGGAAACCAGTACTTGCTGAACTACTATCCTTACTATTTCCTACACAATCCAACTGTGTTCAAGGTAGGTAAGGAAAGTAAAATTTCCATTTGCTCATTCAGAAGGACCGGCGACGCCGGAAATTATTTTGTTCAGCGCACAGCCTCCAAATACCAACTCCATTTACAGGTATCAATGCTTCAATCTTTTCAGAAACTGTCAACTAAGGAAGTAAAAGAATAAATAAAATATTTATCACGAGTTGTATTTATCATTTTGATTAAATTTGTTCGTAAAACATTATACATTAAACTTTTTAAATGTGCCATCTCTCTGTTGATAAATCAATGTTTTGTTAAAATTTTGGTTCGAAAATAAAGTCCATTTATTATTTAAACAAGTATTATATATATTTATTAAATATTACATTCAGGTACCTATGTACATAAATTTGAATAAGGGTCGAAGCGTATTTTTGTACAACTTGTTTACATGAGGCGTTTCAAGTTAGTCCCGAGGGTTAGACTACATGACATAAAAGTATTTTGCATAGTCTTAATAAAGATTATAGTGCTATGGGTCTGCACACATTAATGTGACACAGAAACCCAGAATAGAAATATGCATATTTATTCTCTCTAAGAAATGAACGAGTTTCTGACTACTGTAAGAGTTAGGGCCAATGAAGTACGAGTGCTCTTAAATCTATATCTAAACTCTATACGCATATATAAAAATAAGATGGTGTGCGTCTGTTTGTACTCAATCACGAAGCTGGTCCGTTTTATATGAAATTTTGCATGAACGTAGCTTAATTTACATGGTCAACTTATAACCGACGATATATTGAACTTATAACCGATTTTGCCCAGTAGCAAATCATGAGTACTTTAGCTAGTATTCTATAAAGATTGGTCTTCTCAAACATCGAGCAATCGATGCAACAAATCATCATTTAGCCTACAATAGGCGGCTCAATTCCCTCAATAATAAAAATGACGGAATCGAATGCTAATACACTAGGAAATGTACCTCGAGTTCTCGATCTTTCATTTCCGCTGAATCGATTCGTAAAATTGTATAAATTTGAATGTGTAAGGGTGAAAAGCGAGGGGTTAAAGTGCAGGTTGGAATGAAAAAACAGCAAGGTGACGATTTTAAATCCTAATGCATTGAATAGCTTAATGATATGTTAGAATGTTTTGGGGTTCGTTGGTGGTGACACCATTGATTTGCGTATGTGGTAAGATAAATGTACAATGTACATGCAAAATACTGTAACTTTAAATACGTAATCAAACCGCTTAATTTCTGCGTCTACCGTGTACGTGCCTATCCACTGGTGCATCCAGAATTTTGGTTGAAGGGGAGAAGGGGGAGGCTTGAGATCAGCTGAAAATAAAGGACTTCCGTTAAGGAGGTAATTGTCTCATTGATTTGGCGAGCGGGATTTAGTCTTTAAGTTCTTGTATTTAGGATTTGGGAGGTAGGGCATTGGCAGCAAATTACTATGTGATACTAGATAAAGTATGTACTCGTGTTTCGTTACGGGACATAAATGTTTTATGTAAATCAAAACAGTGGGTTTTACGTGATGGAATGAGAAACAAACACACACCATCTCATTTTTGTATGTTAGGATAGATTATATCAAAATCAGTAGTCCTTAAGCTCAGGTTAAACGTTGCCGGTTATATTGAACTACTATTAAATTTTATTTATTAATATGTATGAAAAACAATAAAACAAATGAGGCGAAACAAAATAGTGTCAGGGCGATCGTGTTGCGATGAGTAAA
>DWNE01003280.1:0-16972 GCA_018249875.1 Cecropterus toxeus | reverse complement strand
GAAACAAAAGCGTATTAAAACTTTGAACTCAATCGGTTAGGATGAAATAATATAAAATTGAAGTAATAAATAAATGAATTTAAATAATATTATAAAATGTATGTACATAATTGTTAAGTTATTTAGTTATTAATAAAATATATTTTTTTATAAAATTCTGTCGCTAAATTTGACTCTTAAATATATCTATAAGTACGTTTATATTACGTAAACTTTTATGGAAACTAATTAACGTTTGCCGTTTAATATACATAATTATGTAGCCTCGGCCTGCGACCGCTGGCAGACAATTAACTAATTACAAAGTATAAGCAACGCCACGCCAATATATGCTATATTAGCGAATAATAAAACGCATTTTATAAAATAAAGCCTTTTATCGTCGGCCATCTTATGCTGTAAGCCGTAAAGGACTGTTCGCTGATAATTTAAAAAATATCTCCGAAATAACTTTATGGTTTCAATTACCACAGAAACATACCTATCTATCCCATATTATTTAAAACCTACCAAATTTTCTAGTTTTAAAACGACTTACAGAAAATAAAGTTGCGTTTACTATAATTTACTTGCACCACATTTCATTGTAGAACGTGTACGTAATACAAGAAGTACCTACTTAATTAAACTGACGTAGTGTTTTACAATTGTAAATATTACGAAATGAATGAACGTGTTATGTAATAGAGCGCTCTTGAGTTGTGGTTTGGTTTATATCGCGTAAGGGACCTACGAAGCGTTCAACTTTGCCCTCAGGAGAACCAAGGCACCTGTGGCTAGGGTTGCCAACTTCGTCGTCAAAATATAGTATTTTTCAAAGGAAGCTATAAAAATATAGTACACATGTAATACATATAATATTCTTTGGGCAAACATAACAATAAACTTATATTTTAATCTATAATTCTTATATTTCTTGCTTGAAGTAAAAGTGATATGATTCTATTAAAATAAATGTAAAGACGCGTTCGTACACTATACTTTGGATTTAGAACTAATGGATTTTTTTATAAGATTTCGGTGTCGAAAGTATAGTATTTTCGCGTTATTTGTTCAATAGTATATAGTTTGCAGACCCGAAATATAGTACAATACTATATATTATAGCACGGTTGGTAACCCTACCTGTGGCCGACATCAGTTTTAATCTTACTAAGGTAAATTACAAACGTTCACAAACCTAGCTTACACCTATTGAGAACAAAAGAGACTATTTATTTTACTAATTATTTTCAAATTTTGGGGATTTTTTAAAATGCTTAATTGATTATTATTATTATAAGATAATAATAAACTATCAAAACGCAACCAATCAAACGGCAATCAAACGGCAACGGGTTGCCAAGTTCTCTAGCAACGCAGCAATGCAGCAACCCAAGTGTTATTTACAAGAACCATTTGGAACCAAATAATTTGCTCCAGACGATAGGTTCTATGTTATTAGGATTAGTATCAAGTATTTAGCTAAATTTTCCGATATTTTCAGTTTAGTTTAAGGAAGGCTCACTGTGCGATAAAATAAACTGCATGCTCCATATCTCTTTATAATATTAAAAACACACAAAAAAAAAACAAAAATAAAGGATAACATTTAGATAAATCAATACGTTACAACAACTCGTTTTTGTATCCAAACTAAAAATATCAGGATTTAATTAATTATAAACAGAGATTACCCGTCAAATTAATCATAAATGTATGTTTAACTTTACCTTGTATTCGATACTACTTTCTGTTATAAACACATATAACATAAAGATAGTAGATATTATGTTGCAGTATTATATATTAAGTATTTTAACAAACAATATAATTTAACAGCCCATCCATCATTAAAATGTCTGCTGCTAGACCTTTCCTAAAATATCCAAATACATAGTTCTAATAATCTATCTAAATACGTACTTTTTAGTTAATGTACATGCATATGCCATGATATGTACCTATGTATGTGTAACACCTTGCAACGTTTTCTCGCTTCGACAAATTCAGTTATAATACTTGTTTCTGAACATAACACGGGTGTCCCCTTGATATACCTTTAGTAAAAATCAAGGGTGTTATTGTCATCACACATGCCATCGTGACGAGGCCATGGGGCGAGACCGCTATGACAAATACGTCGTGTCACTAAAAATGAGAAGGCACGACCATGAAGCGACAGCTATAGACAAAGTATGTCATTAATTTTACCCGTTGAGTCAAGATCAAATGAAACATTTATTTGAATACTGTGACTTATGCATATTTAAAAAGTAGACAATCCCATACAGAATGTTCCTATATTCAATTACATAAATGTAAATGTATAATAGCCCTGTGGAATCGATCTTGAATAACACACACATTTTAAGTAGAAATAGTGCAGTTCGAACAGGGAGAACGTGAAGTAGTTTTGGCGTTTCGGTGAAAGGGTGTGGTTACCGGCTCACGTATATATGAGGCGACTATCTTAGTCCTCGTGAGTAGCCATGCACCTGTAATTGACTTCCGATAGAATCCCTATTCTACATGAAGTTGCTTATAGATGTCAATGGAAGGCAGTAACCACTTAGGTACCATCAGGTGAACTGAGTGCTCGTTTGGCTACTTCAATCCTATAAAAAACCAGTCTTTCTACTCGTGGATGTCTTAGGAGACAACTAAAGGACGAATCCAGGAGAGGAGGAACATCTTTTTCTTAACGACCACTTGAGTCATCATCATGTATGCCGAGTTCAGTTACTATAATTAAGAAAAGCCTATGTCCAACATTGAACCTATAAGGGCTGATGGATAGATAGATGCTAAAGCTTGCTTAGTTGTTTAATTAATAACTTAGTACTAGAGCTGATACACCCTTAATAACCTTACCGTGCAAATCTAAGAGTTATTATTATTTTTTTTGTATTATAATACAACGTCGACAAAGACCTATGCAAACGATCTCTCAATCTGCACCTAATTAGTACAAGTTTTTTTTTAGTGTTTTGAGAACAACACATAAAAAAATAATGATTTTTGTTGTTGCCCATAAATTGCAATGTATCCCCGTTTTTGGTTTTACACATTATTACATACATTTTACGTTTGTGTTTTACTTTAAAATGATAACAATAACACAGCGAAAACATAAACAAAAATTGATTTAAAATATTACAATAGACTCGTTCTAAGTATATAAATCTCATGTATAAGTCTCTCCCTTGCCACAACTTTCAAACCAAAACACAGGCAGCGCTTAACTTTATTGAGTTTGCGAGGCTTTTTAGGAACCTTTAATGTCTATTTCAATTTTACGAAGGAAATATTGAATAATTAATATGTATTTTTTTGTTTTAAAACAAGTTTATACCTGACATGCCAATTGTGTAATTATCTACAAGTTACTCGTGGCACTGGTAACACGAAACGCTTCACAACCGCAGTATTGATAAAGAAACTTAATAGGTATACGTTAAAACACCTTGGAATTAATATTTATTGTGTTATATGATAAAATTAATTTAAAGGAGATAAAACATTTTTTTTACATTACTGACAAGATAAAACACGTAATGTCATTAATGTCAGATATCATAAAAAACACGATATAGTTTTTTTTATTTACTTTATCTTTGTTTTTGTGTGTTTACTCTGTATTTGTTTTTTATATAATTTTTATTCGTGTAGATACTAGCTGGTGTGATGTCTCCTATAATGGAAGTTCATGGCCGCTGGTTCCTACGGGAATTGCTACGTCAATCTCGATACACGACCTTATTTTGGGTTTGCAGGCTATTTGCAAGAGGAGATGCGGTAATATTCATATTTATTATCATCATGTTCCTTTTTAAACTAAAAATTAACCGAATGTAAGGATGATATATACTTTGTTAATATTGTTTCGATTCTTTTTTTGTACGTCAAATACTTCGGCAACTTGTTTTTATTTTGGCAGTTTGAATATTATGCTTATTTGTATATTTTTTGCATTTTTTAAATGTTATGACGTTTTAGAGTCCTATTAGAAATTTGATGTCGCTCGCTGGCCACATGGTGCCCGTGCGTCCTCGTCGATTTGTCCCGAACATCAGTAGAAATAAAGAATTAGAACAGTTATTCAAAGAAATGTAAGTGGATATCGTAAAATATACTTTAACATAAATAGGCAAATCAGAAAGAAGGCAATAAAATGTTATTTAAGCCTATAATACTTTTTATTTTACTACCTATATAGACTTTGGAGAGTCCTTCAAACTGTTACTACAAATATCTATATATATATATATAAAAGGCAATTCCGACTCTCCGACTTATATATCAATGCACAGCCGAAACTACTGTACCTAGAACCCTAAAATTTGGTACAAGGGTTCCTTTTATGGTGTAAGTGAGCGATAGGAAAGGATTTTTAGAAATTCAATCCCTAAGGGGTTTAAATAGGCGTTAAAAGTTTGTATGAAAGTTCGCCAACTTTGAAGTGGGCTCAATGAAAGAGGCTTAGTATATTGGCTTTATGGGTAGAAATAATTAATGCAAACAGATACATCATTTCTTTTAATGCCCTACGAAGTGAGAACGGGTTTGCTAGTTTGTTATACAACATCAGAGTACCGTGTTTAATTCCTTAATTATATTTTAGAACAACTCCGTTTGCATTATGGTCTTTGGAACGTCCATTGACCAGTTTGCCAAGAATAAACATTAACAATAGCATAGTAGTGGTTGGGGCCAGTCGAACTGGATTGGCTTTTCTGGAAGCTTTACTTTCTGGGTAAGTATGAAATTATTTTATTTTATGTCACTTGATCATAATATATTAGGCTGATATCACTATATTTGCACTATATCAGCACTATATGTAACCTTCTAAAGCAAGACATTTTCTATTATTTAACTGCAATATGTTTTCAGTATTTATATTTTAGAATACAGCGTGTTGTTTTGATACTACGAACTTTTGAGTAACATTTCATATAAAACAGAGCATGTGTCATCTACATATTGTTTTACCGTGTTTTGGTACTGTGTACAATTAATAATGATGAAAGCTTCGGATGAAATATATCTTTTAAAAAATGCATGCAATAAATTGGTTATATTAGTTCAGAAGATTGTGTTTAGTTCAGAAGATTGGTTATGTTAGTTCAGAAGATCTGTAAGAGATAAATTGTCACGTTATAAAATACAATACAAAACATCTTTATTGTACACCAAATTAAACAAAAGTAACAAAAACGAAAACACATAGGTACAGTCGAACATAGAACCATCTCCTTTTCGAAATCGGTTAAAAATAGTTTCTCTATTAAAACATCTCTATGTATAGGTCGTAACTCACTAGAGAACGTAAACACCTTCCTATTTACAAGTTACGTTATCTTCCAGACCTACAGCCGAGTACCTGACGTTCACGAACATAACACTCGTATCGGAGCACGGCTTGCCCACTGTGTCGGAGTGCTTACGTGCAGCGGATACGTGCGTACCGCGCGATGGACGCTACACTGATAGATATATCAAGAGCGTACCGTTTTACTTCTATTTGGACGTTATGTCTGCTGTGATGGTGAAAATCGATAGGTTAACTATCAGATTTTGACGTAATCTAAGTTAATTGTTCGTTAATAAGCATTCACGATGTTAAGCTTTCAATTGTAATAGTTACTTTGTGAGAAGCTTGTGTAAATATTTAGGTGAATGGTAAGGGCATTTTGACGTTCAAAGGCATTGCCAACGGCATTGCTTTTTGTTTATGAAATACGTATCAATTTGTTTGAGTGTGTGCGTGTTGGTTTTACTTGTGATTACAGTAGTTGAAATACTTTTTGCCGTGATTGCTTCTTATAAATCGATGAACACCGGCTGCATGCACGAAAAAGTTTCACTTTCCACCTAATCCTCAGCGTGCAAGCGAGAGCGCGGAAAAAAAAATGAAATAACGAGTCTTAATAATTGTTTATTTATCAAAAAAATCTTAAGTAACTATAATGATAATTTAGTGATTATAGTTTAATTCAATTCCATTCATAAAAATTTCATCAATGTTTCTTTATGACGTTATCACGTAAAACTATCGCCCGTAAACCGACTATAGACAACCAATTTTTCTGAACTGGATTATTAATATCTACATCAAAAACTATATTATTATATACACAACGAATATACACAACAATACAATACATGCACTGTAACCAATACCGTCTTTACCATAAGGGCACACGGGGCCCGTGTCCAGGGCCACCATCTTCAGAGGGGCCCCGAAGGACCGGCACTTTCTCTCAAATTTAATATCAAAATATTTTGGGCTCATTCCGCTTTTTTTCTTCCTCGTTGGTCATTCCTTCGATTTCCTATACGATAATTCCCAGTGTTATTGTTGCTCAAACTTAAAAAGAACTGTTTTGCTTTCATTGACGATAACTGCAGGGAAAATGTTTGTACCTGCAGGCATTTTAATTACGCCAAATAAAAGCATTAAATTTTCTAAAAAAAACTTGAGTGAAACAATGAGATTTTTTTTTTAAGTCTGTAGAACTTTTTTTAGAGGAAAATATATATTTTTTTGGTAGTTTTCTTAGGATTCCTCCAGATCCAAAAATGATAAAAAACATGGTCATATCTAAAATCTAGACTTTTTCTATTGCTGTACAATCATTTTCTTCGGAGTTACAGCTCGTTGAAATTCACCCCAAAAATATATATAATTTTTTACTGACTTCTTTAATACCCGTTAATTTTTGTGAGTAGTTTTTTATTATCCATAATAAAGCAGATCATAGTGAATAAAATATAGTATAGTTAGATTTCTTTTCAATCTAAAAGGGCCCCAAATTATTGTGTGCCCAAGGGCCTCAATATAGTCTAAGACGGCCCTGACTGTAACTATGCAATGATACATAAATATTTTTATATATAGGAAAAGGAAATGTATTCACCTAAGGGGTGGCGGAATAAAGTTTTACGATGAATTAGTATTGACATGCGGCGTACAATTCCAACATCCGGAGTATTTAAAAGAATCGCTTGAAGTAGTCAAAGAAGTTGAGTAAGTACATATTAATTATTTACAGTCATATTACCGTTTGACATTAATAATTTCTGATGCTACGTCCAGTAGCAAAAAAAATATGAGTACGTATGATAAACCTCTCACTCTTATTTTTACCCCCTTATTTTTATCGTCAAGTTAGTGTACAGGTAAGGTAAAATTAAAATAATGTATTGACAATTTTAGGGTTCTGTACCCGAAGGGTAAAAACGGAACACTATTACTAAAGCTCCGCTGTCCATCTGTTCGTCTGCCCGAAATATTGACATTCTTATAATTAAATAGACAATATACATAGATATTATTATGTCTTGATGCTTAATAGGAAAGGTAAGCCATGTGACAGAATATTGATGGACAATCCGAACTACCAACCGGATCGGGTCCCACCTTCACCGGACATGCCGGAAAATGTAATGCTGATTAATTCCTTGTACGAAGCCAATGTGTATCTCAGGAAGCTGTTGAAGATGGTATCGGAATTTAGTAAGTGTGATCTTAAGATTTCTTTCTTATAATCTTATTGGTATATAGGTATAATAACATAAAAGGTATATTCTTCGGTTATACTATCACAATTTTAATGCCTTTTGAATTAATTGTAGATAAATAAATATGTAAGTTTCTAAGTAGCTTGTTCTTCATCAGTTCCATCTACATTCTGCACGGATCCAAGAGCGTTGTTAGCTGTTGTCCTTCGTCCTTTTTAGCACTGCTTTTTGCATTTGTTAACCCTTGCTCTTGTTAATACCTTTAAATGGATGTATAAAGGTACACACGGTAGGTTATGTTCAAAATTTCGTCCGAAATATTGTTCGTGCCAAACAATTAAACTCGTTCGTCTAGACTAGTCCATGATGAAGTCTTGATGAAATTTCTATTCCTAAATCGTAATAAATGATTTAGAATTTAGTTAAATCTTTTATAAATTATTTCAGAGGAGACATCATTTGCACTGAGCAGTACTAACCCAATAATAGTGTATGGAGATTGTGTGGAGGCTTACACGTGTATCGCGGCGGTATTAGAGTTAGGGCTGGCGGCTACTAGCATCACTTTTGTGGAACCTTATCCGCTAGCGGACGGAACTGCGCTGAGAGTTAATTGCTTTAACAATGAGACGGTAAGTGATGCGACGGATAATGGCCATGTATTTTATTCTATTGAATTTGTGAAAGTTCAGTAACACATTTGTTGTCGGATGTTAAGAAGCTTGTTCATCATCAGTTCCATCTGCACCAATCCAAGGGCGTTGCCAGCTTTTTTCCTTCGTCCTTTCCTTGCAGTGTTTTTGCATTTCATTTAAGCCGTTGGTAACACAACACAAAAAGACCCTAGACCTTGTTAACTCGAAAATAGTACGAATTATGATGGCTATGTATTTTAATCAATTAAATTGCTGAACGTGCAATAGCAAATTTTGTTACCATTATGCATGTATCACCAGGTGGATGCAGTCCACCTGGTAATACATGCGTAACTCGTTTTTTTTTTATAATATGGAAGTAGAAAACCTCGTAATACATGCGTAACTCGGGTTTTTTTTATAATTTGGAAGTAGCAAACGTGCATGCAGTCCACCTGGTAAATGGTCACTGCCGCCCTTGAACATCTGTGATGAACCCCAGATAACACCAGTCATACGGACGGAACAAATCATAAATGTAATATAGACTGAAGGAATAGAAAATAAATGATTATAACTTATATCATTTGAAACAGACCTACTATTTCAGGTGGATGAAAGGGTACAGGCAAGTTTGGACAGGCTGGGCGTGCGGGTGTACCGAAAGTGCGTGTACTCTGGCTGGCGGCTGTGCGGCTCCCGGGTGGAGACCATACGGTTTATGGATCCTCTGCATGCTATACACCTGTCCTGTTTTGCACTGTTCTACTGTGGCAGTAGGGACATCGATATACATAGTTTCAAAGGTAAGCTGGTATAGTTGAAAGTTAATATAGGAAGTTCATAAAATTTAAATTATATTTTTTTAGATATATCTACTGTTTGAATTAGAGTGAAAAGTACAGAGGTGGTAGAACCAGTGCAGTGTTTAAAGTTGGTAGAGCATTTCGTTCGGGGAGGTACCACCGCCATACCTATTTCTAACGTGAAGCAGATCTTGTATTTCGTTGGAAGTGTGTGGTTGCCACAATTATATATGAGGCGACCACCACAGTGGTCGAAAGTAGCAACGCATTTGTGATCGACTTCAAATGAAACCCTTGATCTATACGATGTTGCTTAGAGATGGCTGCATGGGCGGCAGTAATCGGTACCATCGGTGGACTGTACGCTTGTTTTAAAGAGGTTACATCAATATGTATCATTTCTATCCAATATTGTTACAAGAAGCGATTTTAGTTTTGTATAAATATATTTGTACTTATAATCATTATATAACACTTATTTATGATCTAGGTCCGTCGGTCTTAGTGCTGATGAAATATATTGTCATTTTTAAACTATGTTTATAAAGTTCAGCGGGAAGTATTTCATGACCACATACTAGTGAATAACATGTTTGTTACTTATAATCAGCGTTTAAAGCAAAAAAAAAAAAAAATACATCGGGTTCAATAAAGCCTTAGAAAAGTCAAAAATACTCGGCAACATTATCTGTTAATCTAATTATATTAAGCGTAAAGTGACTTTCATGTAAATCTTGGCGTAGCAATAAACGAGAGCGGGCTAGTGTACGACGGTGGATTGGTAGTGGGCAAGTCGTTCGAGACCAACGACCCGCACGTGTGGGGCGCGGGCCCGTGCACGCGTTACTCGCGGAGACTGCACGCGGCGTCGCACTTGCATAAGTACTACTCCTCTGAGGATGTTGGTGAAGCTGTAAGTATTACTAAAGATGTCACAGGGATGATGGCGGGGCGGTAGTTCGAAACTAGAATCTATATTATACTGCTGATCCGAAGATAATGGGTAAACGGTTTCATTATGAGTCGTCACAGGGCCAGTGTACGATAGTAGGCTGGTGTTAAGACGGTCGTTTAAAACTAACGGATTCACTACAATACTTCGAGGAATTTAGTGAAGCTGAACCTATGAATCGTTACTGATCATCACACGGTGAATATATCGGTAGGCTGGTTATGGGGCGGTCGTTCGAGACCAACGACTCGCACGTGTGGGGCGCGGGCACGTGCACGCGTTACTCGCGGAGACTGCACGCGGTGTCGCACTTGCACAAGTAATAGATAATCTCAGAAGAGCTGAGGATGTTGGTGAAGCTGTAAGTGTTCCTACAGATGGTGGTGATATCACAGGGATGGTGTCGGGGCATTCGATCAAAACGAACGCCTTGTTATACTCCTGGACCGAAGATTTTGCGTAAACGGTATCATTATGAGTCGTCACAGGGCCAGTGTACGTCGGTAGGCTGGTGTCGTTTGAGTCTGATACTCTAGTAAAATACTCCGAGGTGTTTATTAAAGTTGGAGCCAACTTTGAGTATCACACGGCCAATATTAGAGCTGTCGTTTAAGAACAATTATTCCCACGTGTACGGGCCTATGCTACGCAGCGATGAAGCAGATGAGCATGATGATGCAGCATGTAGGTGAAGTTATAAGTATCTCTAATTGTGCTCATAGTACCAATAATAATAGACGACCGGCTTATGTGAGGTGGTTGCATTGCTTTTGTAGTGGTGATTGTATTTTTTATATCTTTTCATAAATCTATAATACTAAATCTATAATACTAGGCAGCGTTGGACGGGTGACGCATCATTTAGTTTTAATTTTATGCACGCCTGCCTGTAAAATTTGTCAAGGACTTATAAAGGAGTTTGAAAACACCCAGCACTAGTTGACCATTAACCTATACCTTGTACATACTTGATTGATAAAGATGTCATATTGTTTTTACAGTATTGTATATCGTATAAGAACGTACATTGTGTATATTGACTATATATCGTAGATATACACATTATGAAATGTACGGACTAAATGGAATATCGCATTTCTAGCTAGCAAGGATGTTCCTACGGAAACTGGACCCCTTTGTATCGAATACACCTGACGTCGATAGTGGTGTCTCAGAACATTTGATACGCACCAGTTCTAATACATCTGGGTAAATAATAGCATCAGAAGCATTACTATTTCTATTATTTCTAACGTGAAGCAGTTCCTGCGTTTCGGTGGAAGGGCCACACCCTTCCACCGAAACGCAGGAACTGCTGGAAACAGGAAACATTGTCGGCTTACTTATATATGAGGCGACCATCTTAGTTCTCGGGAGTAGCAACGCATCTGTGATCGACTTTAGATAAAACCCCTGCTCTTCATGAAGTTGCTTAAAGATGTCCACGTTCAGCTGTTATTTAAATCAATATCAAAAATCTGCATCATATTTGTAATAAAACCGTGATACAATACATATGATTAGGTAGTTATACAATATTTTCGTATAAAATATCTAATATTTTTTTCATTTTTAGTGTTAAAAGTACTCATGCGAGTGTTGCAAGTTCCCGTATTTCCCTCATTATGTCAAAAAAGTAATAATTTATTTAATATTATTACTATTCTTATTATGTAGTTGAATTTAATTTTCATTTTTAATTTTTGATGTCCATAAATTGTAGTTATGTCAAGAGAAAAAGATAATTTTTAATAACAAGTCTTATAAACATTCTTAAAATACTCGATTAGTTTTACCGCCGCACTATTTTAATCCGTGTCATCTCGAATCATATAACTAATGATCAATCAGGTTTTCGTTGTATAGAAATTGTATAGAAATATGTAATACAATAAAATAACATTGAAAAGTTTTAAAGTTATTTTATTTAATTACATATTTCTTTAAATTATGTTAGAGGTTGGTATTTTAATATAGAAGTAGATATAACATCGTTTGATATTATTACTATAGTAGTATACTATTGTTTGTTTTGAACTTATTTTCAAAACAAAGTATTGAGTTAATAATTTTGTAGTCGATGGCAACCAGTGAGCAAGTTCGATTCGCCAATCTACCAATACGCGACTTTGCCCGGCCCTCTTTACTATATGCGACTGAGGAAACCAGGCCGTGAAATACCGATGGCAGTGCAACTTATTCTACCGCATCAGGTGATACCAATAACTATATTATAAATAAATAAGCTTGGTGTTACTCCATCGTTTGGTCTGTAGTCTATAATAGGGTATTACGGTCAATTGTGATGAAAATTTTATATGATTTATATATTTATAAGTGTTATAAAGTAATAAATTAATCATATCATTTTTATAAAACGAAATGTGCTCTATAACGACTAGTATTTATCATTTTATGTTTATAATACCTAAAAGTTTCAATCGCGCAATCATTTGGAATTAAAAAAGATGCTTGATTAATTGTGTCTTTTGTGTCATTAATCGACTAAAGCTCGTCAATAGTTACGAAATAAAAGGTTCTCATAATTTATCATTCTCGAATTTCACCTTTAAGCGAAAACAAGAAAATTCAAACCATTTATGTTCCTTTAGGGTCACACGTTGATAACAGACAAACGAGGAAACTATATCCGAATACAACTCAATGCGCTGCACTGTGTAGAGTCGGTCACGTGCCTGTCCAAAAAGCCTTTCTGTTCGGAGATTTTCGCACAGTTGTACGGGAAACATGAAGCTTTCTTCAATAAACTGCTGACGAGGTATAAGGTAATAAGTAGTTAGTTAATATATTTTATTTCTAATAAAGTAGTATTTTTATATTTGCGGATATTGATAGATAGAAGATAGAAGGTGGTAGAACCAGTTGGTTCGACTGGGTAGGTACCACCGCCAACCTATTTAAAACGTAAAGCGATTCTTGCGTTTCGTTGGCAGGGTGTGGTTGTTAGCTAACTTATATATGAGGCGACCTTGCATCTTGCATCTCAGACCTTGGGAGTAGCAACGCATGATATTTTTACATGCTGTAATAAATAATAATTTTACATTTTACAATATAGATGAATATGATCGACGATTTGTACGCTTACTTCACAAAGTCTTTCATGTCGGCCCTCTATGAAGAGAGCTTTACTGATCTTTTGAACGAGCTCCACGAACAAGAAATCGCTACGGTACCAACAATTTGTAAAAACTATAATATCTTGATAATACCTTGGGTTATTATTAAAACTTTTCTTGTCACTTTAAAATAACGCAAATTAATTATCAAGTTGAAAGATTCGCATATTTAATGATCATAATTACCAATTTTGATGTTAAAACGTCGTAGTATAGCATAAGTAGGATATATTTAGTAGTCTGTTTGATGTAGTTGGGCGGTAAAGTCAAAGCTAAACTAGGGATGTGACTTGGCTGGGCAAAAATCGATTTTATATTAATCGATTTTATATTTTATTCATACAAGATTCGATTTTCCAAAAATCGATGTTAATGTTATGTGTGATTCGTTATTTATTTAAAATAGATAAATACAGTGTGGCAAAGTGATAGACGATGTAGGGGCTAAGCTTAGCTCGCCCAACTAACGCACCCGTTAGTTAGCTTTACATATTTCATTTTACACAGCTTTCTGTTTGCATAAAGTACGACAAACCTAGCTAATATTACTTAGCTCGTCATCTGACAGCGATATTAAGCGTTTATTTAAGTCTTACCTGCTTTTACGAATTAGTGTCCCACTTACGAGTTTGCTTAACGACCATTTTGAACAAGGAAATGTTCATGAAAATTTACTACCCAATTTAGTAGATACTTGGTTTCGTTTTGACTGAATACCACGAATAAGCATTGAGTAATATATAAATTGATTGCAGGTTTACGAAGTAGTGAAAACTAACTTTAATGAATTCTATGATGATGTTAAACTGAAAACAAAGTCAAGTACAACTACAATTCCTCTGTCTTGCCTCGAGTCGTCTCAATGCAAGATTGAAACTGAGGTAATATTTGGCGTAATTTCAACACAGAATTTGTGTTTATTTTATATTAATTTTAAATCTTATTTTCTTAATTATTTGTTTTTTTTTGTATAGACACATGTGAAGAAAAAAGCAACCGACATACCATCGGTAAGTGATAAATTTTGAATAGAGTAGCACTTTAATTTAAGTAATAGTAAATATATCGAAATGGCCCTGAATATTAAATTACTTTTTCATCGCTTTTTTAAGTTATGCTTTCATTAATTTATAAAAATCTTAGGTGATTATTAAGATTTATGTGTCCTTAATATAGATACAAACAATTAGAAAAAATATGTTATTTAAACTTTTACAGGATATATGGAACATGCGTTACTGGGTTTGGGTTTCCTTTTATTTTCTTATGTTTCCCTAACATATTGTAGAATATGGTAAGCAGATAAAATATGACAGTGCCTTTAGTGCGACTTTATTACCTTTCCTCAAAACATGTTTACGTTTCCATCCGTACATAGCCATGTACATTGCACGATTACGTTTTCTTTTTCAGTCATACCTTGCAATGTAATGCAGTGCTAAGCGATCATATTTTATTCTGTTTCACACGTCTAGCATATTTTAACACCTATTCTGCTTATATTGCTGTTCCTTATTCTTGAGGATTACCGGCAATAGTGACACTTATATAAAACTAAGTATGATTAGCTTTAAACTATGTATTTAATAATGTGTTTATTTAGGAGTGTGGTCAAAATGAGGTTCTACGTCACGAGGCAGCATCTTTCTGGAAGGCGATAGGCGGTGAGGACATCGTGGTGTCCCGCCTCGCGCGTTATTTTGTGAGAAACGGTGTAACCAACCCGCATTATGCTGTACCTGATCCAGATTCAAAATGAAATAAATGATTTTGTTCCCTTATTTTTGTCGTTGTTTATTTTTTGGCGATCAAAAATTGAGAATTTCTTGTCCTCAAGCTTAATCGCAGATTGCTGTCGGAATGTTTACAGGTGGTAGAACCAATGTAGTTCGACCGGGGAAGTACCACCGCCACACCTATTTTTAGCGTGAAGCAGTTCTTGCATTTCGGTGGAAGAGTGTGGTTGCCGGCTCACTTTTATATGAGGCGACCATCTCAGTCCTCGGGAGTAGCAACGCATCTGTGATAGACTTCATATAGAACCCCAGTTCGATATGAAGTTGCTTACAAATGTCCATGGGCTGCAGTAACCACTTACCATGAGGTGGGCTGCTTGCTCGTTTGCTACTTCATATTAAAAAAAGTCACCCCTTAAGGATATAAAATAGGGGTAAAAATTCTACGTATGTAGGTATATAATTTTTTTAATGCCCAAAGTGGGCACGGGTCTGCTAGTGTATAATGAAGTATAATACAATACAAGATTGATGTATTTGGCACTTAGAATTTGCCGTGAATAACACCACTACCCGTTTCTCGTGAATATCAAAGGAGTCAACTAAGGGACAATAACCCAGATGGTCTGCAGTAGGGTCCTCATCAATACGCACTACGATCAATAACGCTCTATTGGCAAAAGCCCTTATTAGGGGAGGTCTAATTCCAATAGCTCTTGAAGACTGATGAATGGATGACTTACAGTTATCGACAGTTACTTACTGTACTTGTGTATATTCGTTAGCTGCATAGTTACTTATTCAAGACCCGCTTTTTATCCGACTGCGTCAGATGGAGAGTAATGTCGAGCGTATGTGTGTATGTATATTTGTAAGTATGTCCATTTCTTTGGCACACGCTAGAGCCAAAACGGCTTGGCCGATTATGACTTATAATATATCATTAGAACCGTCTCAGTTTCTATAGTGACAAAGGTATTTTAATTTTTAAAAATGACGCCTGGAAATAGAGGAAAAAAGGGGGGAGGAACGACTTTAATTTACTAGTAGCTGCGATACGCAGTTTCACCCGCGTTTATTAGAGAACAATCTATTAAAAGCAAACAAACATAGCGTGATTTTGTGTAGTCTAAAGCCTTTCACTTCAAATTTACTATTTAACACAAAAAGAACTTTTCAATTCGAACCAGTTGTTCTTGAGATTAGCGCGTTCAACCAAACAAACTCTACTGCTTTATAATATTAGTATAGATTACGACAATATGGGTATCAAATAAAAGCTAGTTAATAGACCAATATAAAAGTATATATATTGTAATACACTGACTTGACTATTTTGAAACAAACTCATACTCGTATAAGCGTCAAATTTAATATACATGAACTATGAACAAAAAATTCGTTTTAATCAGTCGGTTTTATTTTAATGTTTTTAACGATGTAACTAGTTAGTATCTTTGGTTAAAAGGTTTCTAGAACATACTTCAAGCGTTAACTCTAAGATATGGTTACTTTTAACTACTTGCTTTCAAGTTAATGCTCTTAAAAGCTTTTTTACGGTTTCTTAGTGTTTTGTCTTTCCACGAACTTTGTTGACTTTCACTGCACGTTTAATATCTCAAGGTTTTCCCCTCTGACAACGTTTGAAACAACCTCTGAATACGTTTGACGCATGTTTCTCTGTGCCTTTGTTTTGTGTGACTTCGTAGCTTCGTAAGGAATGGACAGATTTAAATGATTTTTTTATGTAAACCCTGTCTTATTGATAATCCCTGTAAATGTATTATTTTTTACAGAAAATCAGTCCATTAAGATCAATTGTGTAAAGATAATTTATGCATGATTATTAAGAAAATTGTCCTTAATCATTTCGGCAATTTGAACCATTTATATGATATGTAATACGCTTCCTATTACTAATTATGTTAAAATTGTATATAAAACTCAAATTTCAAACACGTGTATAGTATAATAACTAATGATATCCTTGATTTGAAGTTACCGCAAGGACTGTCTGTAAAGTGCCTAAATCTTCGATACTTACAGCAAACATATCGTGTTGAGTCGTATTGAATCAATATCGATAAGGAAATATTGGTAATTAGGGTAATATTGACAAAGGATTAATCAAGCTGACTTCGAGGAGTAGGTACCTTACTCTTGTATAACTTACAACAAACATATCATTTTCTGGTAC
>DWNE01003279.1:0-16977 GCA_018249875.1 Cecropterus toxeus | reverse complement strand
CACAAACATCCAGACCCAGAACAGAAATCTAAACTCATCATTCACATTTCTGTCTAGCCGGGGATCGAACCCGGGACTCACTGGGTGTCAGACCGGTATGGCGACCGCGCCACCATACGGATCATCATCTATAGACAATAGTTATAATGGACCGGAATATATCTTTGCTGTACTAAAGGGACACGACAATATTCAAGAATAACATCGAAGTTTCAGGCTCCGTAACATTAAACTCTACAAGTAACAACCACAAACCATAATGACTATAAACAAGCTAACTGATACAACTAGGAGTAAGTTACAAGGCAGTATTTGTAACTGCTAACTAGCGGCCGTACGCAATAAGTCCGTAATAAGAATGAATGCGGTGACAACGTCGAGATATTCGCTCCCTGAACATACCGCAGTGCGGAGTACCCGTAATTTCCGACCAAGTATCAAACATAAATCCAATATAATACCTTTGAATGGCGCTTCGGTAGCTATTATTGCGATTTAGAACGTAAATTTAATAATTCTATATTTTTATTCACTAATATTTCCGCTTCCCACGGATTTGGTTCGTGATTTTAATAAAACCGACGCCGAAGTTCCAGGTGTTAATTCGGGCATTAAAAATATTTTACCGTACCATTACCATTAAACGGCTTTGCCAACTTTGTTTGCACAGTTGACTACAAATTGTATGAAATTATATCATTGTCTTCTTAGTTTTATAATGAGACACATTTTATATGTTGTAAAATTATAATATGGGCATAAATTTATGATTTCTGCCGCATAATGTTATTGTAAGTTTTAAATTACAGGTAGCTTTAAGACACAAAAAGGTATTTTAAATTAATAACAGCATATACTATGTAAGTTTCTGTTGCATTTGATTCAAATTAAGACGCATTTATTTAAATTTATAAGGATATTTTCTAAATAACTAGAATTAGAACTTTCGTTAATTTTATTTTGATTGTTTTAAAAACTACTTTATTTAGTTTTTAAGTTCAGTCCTCGCAGTAAATCTCATTTTTCCGTAACCATTTGAACTGAACTTCTATAGCATTAATTTTCAGTAGAAATTCAATGCCAAAAGCAAAGAAAACCAAACAGCTCAGTAAGCAGATTCACGTCGTTAAATTTTTGACCTTATCAAGATTGTGGTTGTAAGCGTTTGTATGAATCTATGATTTTACTCATAATACCCTAACCCATAGTTTAATAAATTTACCAGGTTGTAAACATTTCTTCGAGTATAGATCTTATTTTTACAAGTAACAAACTAATATTTAAAAAAATATTTTTAAAAACAAATTTCTGTTCAATGAACTGAAAAGAAAAAGTTATCGCCAAGACGAATCAAACGATCCGAATGCCTAGCGTCCTTTCATTACAGAGATTTTTTGACCACCTTCTAGCTCCATCATCAGACTCTGGCTCCCACTGAAAGACTTCCGTTTGATACCCATATTATCGATAATAAAAGTAACTCCCCCCCCCCCCCTATTTCCCAGCGCCATTTTTAAAAATGATCTAGTCTATGCCACAATGCAAACTGAGACGATTCTAATGATGTCATACGTCACAATCCTTCAAGCCGTTTGGGCTGTAGCGCGTGCCAAAGATATGGAAATACATACAAACAAACATACAAACTTACGCTCGAAAAACATTACCCTCCTTCTAACGCAGTTGAGAAAAAATCCAATAGCAATTTTAAAAGTCAAATAGTACAGTAAGCAGGTTCACGTTAGTAGAATTTGTAGTAGAGCTAGATGAAGCAAATTTGCGTTTGTCAGCTAGTGTTGTTTCGTGAAATTTCTGCTCCATATATCGTCTCACTGTCGAGGTCTTGTTTCTCTATCTCTCTCGACTTTTTGAATAATGTGCAATTTTTCTTCCATGACTGAAACAGCCAAGAACCTTTATCGACATATATTTGTGTATAGGTATTGAGGCAGATAAAATATTTCTATTTAATTTTGAAGAAATGTTTTTATATTATGAATCCTTGTAAAAATATAATTTAGTCGTATTATTATTAAAGGTATATAAAAATAATGTTACGTTTTTAGAAGCAAATCTACTTCAGCAAATATCCTCTATTTAAAAAAAATACTAAATAACGACTAAGGTACAGATATCATTATTTTTCCATAACAAGTTTCAAATATATTATTGAAGGAAATACATTCTGGTATAAGTTTTGTTAAAAAAAATCATCCAAAGCTACTTAGAAATGCTGACAACATTAACCTACCTTCCTAGAAATATAGGTAAAGAAACATAATGCATAATAGGGCTAAAATATACAACTGCTTACCTAAAACTATTAAAAGCATAAACAAGAAAAAACATTTAAAAATGCAGCGCTGGCGTACGTTATAAATAATATTATAATGTAATAAAATTTAACAAAATGTAAATGTCAATTATATTTAAATTTCTAGCATGCTTACCTACAGTTTATTTTAAAATGTTAACATACGTTTTATCTTGTAAGTGAGAGTGTAATTTATTTAGACAATAAAGTTCTTTCAATCGATATTCTCATCTCCTTCGATATCAATGCGACGCCGGAAATAATTTATCACATTCCCTTCACGTCTTGCTCCCAAAAGTTGTAAACTTGTTAACAATTGTAGGGTCGCCAATACGTGATCTTCGTGAATTCGCGTGCATTCAAAAGTGAGCATGGAGATTAAGCCGCGCATTGAGAACCGAGCGTGTTTGAGTGGCGTTAGTTCGAAACGGTTAGCAACTCGACACCTACTTGCTCTTAATGCTCTCCACTTAACCCTAGATCGCTGGAGAGTAGCCATTTTCTACTTCGAGACTAGCGTGTTCGTTTGTTTTAGTTAATAATTAGCAACAACTTTATAACTGGGAACAGTATATCTCGATTTTTTTCTAAGTATTCTTTAAGTACGGTAACGCGTAGTGGCTCAAATGTGTTTACATCGTAATTTAAATATATTACCATTTTTAGTTGGTAATTACTCCTAACTTTATAAAGGATGCATACATAGGATGGGTTTTTCTAAGTATAATTTAAGTAAATCTCGCGTACGGTTACGGGTATTACTATCAAAAGTATTTTTATCGCAATTATAAATCATTGTGATAAAACTTTTAGCCTCTTACACTGAGAAAATTGGGTCAAAATCCCAAGCACGCCTGATTTTGGAAGTAATGTAATTAAGAAAAATTAATTATCACTCGTTTTAGAAAAAGTAATGTAATAAACGCTAAACGTGTAAACTAATTTGCTATAAAAATCCGATTGATGTCGTAAAAAAAGTCACATAAGCGTAAAATACTTTACCGTGAACAAATGTTACATACAGTTGGAGACGATGACTGAGGATTTTAAGTACCTTGTACCTGTTACTAGTATTTAACCAGTACTACAAGTACTGTACAAGTTTCGGTAATAACGTAGACAACAAGCAATATACTCATAATGAGTATTGATTTCTACATTATTGATGTTTTATAGAGCTGTGGAGTAGAATTATGCCACATTTGAACCAAAAGCGCTGTAATATACATTATTGGTCCAATCCGTTAGAGTTCAGTTATTTGGAAGATAGATTAAAGTAATAAAATCATAGCAGTTAGCATATAATTATTACTTGTAACGTAAAGTATTGCTATATTGGCTAAACATTACTATAAAGCAGTAGAAATTCGACATAGTTATACTTAAATATACAGCTACATATTATATAATACATATATACAAGTTGCTTATGTTTACCTCCATTTAATCCAAATATAACTAAAGTACTTCAAAAATTGGTTATTACTGTATTTCCACATAATAACTTACTGTAATTCTGTGAACTATGGGCTCCATAAATACATATTAGTCCGAAATTTAGAATAGATTCATATTTACGGTTTGGATGTCTGTGGCCGGAGAATGAACTTGGCATCGGTATATTAAATCACATCATTATCTTACCTTCTACCAGTTCATTTAAGATATTTCATGTGTGTCTGAAGGCACCTTTGGACAGAAATATCACTGCAAGGAACTTTACATTCTATAGGGATGAATAGCGCACCCTTAATAGATCGGTGTTTGTTAATTCCTCAGCAAACAAGCGTACAGTCCACCTGAAGGTAAGTGGTTACTGCCGCCTATGGACATCTTTAAGCAACTTCATATAGAACAGGGGTTCTATCTGAAGTCGATCACAGATGCATTGATACTCCCGGGAACTAAGATGGTCGCCTTATATATAAGTGAGCCGACAACTACACCTTTCCAACAAAACGCAAGAACTGCTTCATGCTACAAATAGGTGAGGCGGTGGTATCTCCCCGGTCGAACTACACCGCGTAACTATCACCTGGTAACAATTCAAATTTACGAAAAATTCGTTGTAGCTAAATAATTTACAATGTTATCTTCACTTCAATACTATACGAATACTATCATAATTATAGTTCGCTTTATGGTTTATATTTCTTTACTTATTCGTGTTTAATATACCGATATCTGATAATAGTCTCAATTTTCGCTTATAATATAATATATTTATTTATTTATTTTATTTTCATTGGCAAACATACAAAACAATGTAATACTTAAGATTCTAAGAATTAGGGCACATATCAGCGAAGTTTCCACTAATATATACTGTATTGTAAAACATTTACATTGACTTCAAGTATCGAATTCACATTTAAACCTAATAAATGAGTTCAAAGTAAGCAACTTCATAAATTTAGAATTCCGTTCAGCATGAGCCATTTAAAAAATTGCATAATTTAGACATCACAATAAAGTCTCTTTTATTCTACTTCCTTTCAACTCGATTGCGTCGATAGAATTTTGCCGAGTCAGTGAGGACGCCCGCTGAATTATCAGCACCTTGGTTCCGTTCCGTTTCATTTGCTGCTACGTTCCTTATCTCCTTTTTTTTTCGCAAAGAAGTTATTGTACTGATGCATTTCACTATTTGTAACGCAAACCCCATTTTAAATCCAGTAAATGTAATATTCAATGTACGTTGTATATGAAATAAATAGCGGGTCAAACGCTTTTGTATTTTGATATGATCTGTTTTTTTTAATTATTAACTATTGTTTAAGTAGCAAACAAATATACTGTCCGCCTGATAGAGCGTGGCCACTGCCGTTAATGGGCATCTGTGTGTATGTGAAAGTTAAACATTTAAAGGTGGTAAAGTAAAAACATTAAAGTTTATTTCTCAGATGTAGAAACGTATTTGTTACTGTATATTATGTTATTTTATTATCAGCATGCTCCTTTCAAATTAAAAACCTACCAAGTAGGTACACGTTTGCGCGGGGGTCCCGTGTAAAATAATCATGGTACCCTCCTTTAATACGTATTTTATTCTGTTTTTAGTTTTTGATATTATAACAGCTACAGATATACATGATCTGTAAAAGTTTCAACTGACGAGCCATCACGGTTCATGAGTTATTACATGTTGACGGACAGCGGAATCTTAGTAATAGGGTTCCGTCTTTACCCTTTGGGCACAGAATAGTAAAAATGTATGCTTGTCCGCAGGACATTGAGCCGACGTCTATAGATATATTCTACCATCGGATTGGAAAACGATGAATTGAATCTGAAAAAATACAAACGAAACCGATTACAAACTGGACAAATAATATGAAATTCAAGTAAAGGAACACGGCCGATTCAATCGAATACCCATTCGTTATATGCATTCGTTTAGTGAGTAGGAACGCATAATGCATAATTACTTACATAAAGGCATTACAAGAGCCCTTCAGAATTAACAAGGGTTTTGATGATAAACAAAAAGACAATGAAGAACATCTTAGTTCGAGAACGCATTAATTACAAGCTTTTTTATTGTCCGTCCTGATAAAATAAAAAAAAACATGTTTCTATTATGTGCTGCACTAAAAAGCTGAAATAATATTATTGAAATTATGATTGCGAATAAATCAATTTATTTTAGCCATGTTTGCAATAAGTATAACAGATACAATATACATTTTATTAATTATTTCATATAGCATTTTCATTCACAAATCTTATGTAAAAGAATTATAAAGCGAAAACTTTTTTTAATTTTTTTATCAGATTATCTTCAATTCAATCGGTGAGGACCCCCGCTGAATTATCATCTCCTTGCTTCCTCGTTCCGTCTCATTTGCTACCTCGTTTATCTTCCAACGGATCATTGCAATTCTCATCGCTTAGCCTATATTTATATCGTCGACAATCACTTATCAAGGAGTTTAAGTTCATAAATTATGGGCCATTAATATTCTATGTATAAAGAAGCTCATTGATTTATTTCACGTGTATTTGACCTATTTCATTTTGCACGGGTATTACATAGTTTTAATAATAAGATATTGGAATTCGGCTTTGTTTTTAATTAAACGTATGTTTTTTGCGAACAAAATTTAATTTCAACTGTAACGTCGAAACCTTTTGATTTAAGAGTTACGAGTATGTAAATCTATTTATAAGCTGTTATTTAACCTGTTTCGTCAGTTCGTATGTTTGGAAGTTTGAAGTCTTACAATTGAATAAAAAACAGTTAAACTCAACCGTTTTAGCTGCAATTTTGCATGCACGTTTAATTGGGAAGATGAATGAAGAGAACACATGATTAGTTTTGTTAAATTGTTTTAAACCGACATTTTTTTTCATGCATCTCCATTGGTGTGGGTATAACATTAAGGAATTTTCTGAGGAGAAAAAATAAGTCGAGCAATTTATCACCAATTCATTGAGGTCATTCGTAAATCGTAAAATAATACGTTGGTACTTCTAGGTAGGTAAGTAAATATGCGTCGGATATGAGTTTAGATGTGTGGGTGTTAATATTTACACACACACACAAATCAAGCAAAGATTAAGTGAGGACATATAAGAATTTTGTGTAAAACCTCGTATTTTTCCTTTTTGAAAAATTATAGGTGTTGCTAACATTAAAACCAAACAGAAGTAACAACGGAAAAACGCGACGCATTTGAAAAAAAAAATGGTATATATACCTTACTTTTTTCTCCTTTTCAAATAGGCATATAATGCCTCAAAAGCATCAGAACTACAAGTGGATTCACGAAGTAGGCAATGTATTGCGCAGCTCTCAGAACGTGAACGAGATAGAACACGATCCAGTAGAGACACTTGACATGCACGTTACATTGTTTCATGTTTTGTTTTGTGGGCTTCCTTGCTTTGTTATTAAAAAACTGATTGGTGATATTCGTAACACAAGTTAATATTTTAAAGCTGGTAGAATTACCCGTGGTTTAAATGCGGATACAGTAACGCTAAACCTATTTCTGCCTAATAAAAGCAGTGTTAACCGCAAGTGTTCTCTGGTCTGAAGTGTGTGGTAAGGGATATATATGTATGTACTATTCGAGGCGTTCCAACATAGTCCTTAGAGGTCAAACAGAGCAATGCATCAGTCGCAGAGCAGGAGGACTGCATACTCGATTGCTACATCCATGTTATAAAAATATCATAGAAAACATATTGGTCGCATTTATTCTAAGGCCTTATAACTTTTTATGTAAGGATCGATAATTTTAAGCATTTGTTTACTTGCAACAAAATTAACGTCACTGTGGTCGTTTCAGTACTGACAACTTAAATATGGCATTTTACTGATGACCCCATATAATAGCTCAAAGCTGAAATATGCATATGCAAAGAGCTTAACGTGGCATGATGTTACACAACAAAATTTATAATGACAAAATCCGTATAAGAATGCTAAATGCCTGCCGAGAGCAGAACCGTAGAGGTATACCTATTGATAAAATCAAGAAGACAACGAGAAACCATTTAAATACACAACCCGTTGAAATCAGTGCCAATTAGAAAAGCCATATTAATAGCAGACTTCCAAAAAGGTATGAGGTGATTGAACTAACTCCTTTAGTTTCATTGTGTCGATTTCGTGACAGTTAATGCGGGTTTTCAAGCGCCAGAAAAAAAAGAACATTCCGTCGAATGAAGTGAATTAAAGAGTCTCTTTATAATACTACCTTCATTTTTTTAGTTTCATGTGTAGAAAACCCAAAATTTAGGTATGAAAATAATGCAAAAAAAAACTTAAAACATTTTTTATCTTATCCTATTTCTCTAAATAAAACCCTAGTACTAAATACCACTATAATATTAAAGAGATACAAATATAAACTTTAATGTTTACCTAAAATTTGTATTTGTTCTGTTGACTTTATACTGGAATACTGAAGACTTCGAATACTGTAGACTCTTTTAGCCTTTTGCGTTATTTTAAGAGATTTCCACAAAGTTAAGTACCGCAAATAAAAAGCAGTATCTATTAGGTAACACACAAAATACATCGAACATAATTGGCGATAGTTGTTAACGGAAAAATATTTCGTTTTTTTCCCTCAATTTAGTTTGCACTAGTCACATCATAAATATACCGCGGCAATTGACATTTTTTTAATTATGAATAACGAACGCGAGCTGTCGAACGTGCTTACGTATGGAACATGAAGATAATTAAAATCATTGGGTAATAAAATATTCAATTGTTCGCTTAATGACGAGCATATACCGTTTTTTTTATAAAACTTGTTTTGTTTGTAAGGTGACGAACATGAAGTCCGTATGCTTCTAATGTGCCCTGTTACTAGACACCCGTCTATGTAACTTCCTATAGAACAGGAGTTCTATTGGAAGTCAATTAGATACGTTGAAATTCCCGAAGGTTTCGATGGTCGCCTCAAATTATAGTAAGCCAGTAACTACGCACTTCCTCCGAAACACAATGTCTGTTTTACGCTAGGAATTTTGTGGCGGTTGTGCCAGGTCGAACCATACTTGTTATATCACCTTGCAAATGTGATAAATATACACTATTTTAATGTGTTTAGTTTTATTCATATCACAATATAAATTACTGCTAAAAAAGTGAAACAACTTAGGGAGGAAACCTACACGCCTAAAAATTCATTAATTTGTTTCCTTACAGGTGTGTAAAATCTAACTCTTTTAACTGGCGTAGTGGACTCTGGCTTTAACTCATCCTATTTTGAAAGGAACCACGCTGGTCCTATGCAGATTCGTTAATTAAAATAGACTTATAATAATTTTATCAAATGTTTTTTTATGAAATGTCCATGGCCCAGTGAAATTCCGCAAATAAATACTCGTATACATGTTGTATACGATATTTTAATCGTTTTGGCATTGTTCTAGAATACTGAAATGAATAATTGGAACGATTATTTTATAAATACGCGTCATATTCGCATTATTCGAAGCGCTTTTAAATTTAAACATAAAAATGCACAATAAAAGCCAATACAACGAAGAAGTAAAATTGTTGTTTTTACAAGAGGTTAATTAACACAAAGCAAAAGCAAAATATACGATGCGAATCCTGATATATCCTGAAATATTTTATAACTGGAGTTAATTAACTTATTTATTATTATTGCTGCGTTTCATTTGACTTTTATTTTATAAACTTCACTATCATAAACAGTACTCAATAAGTACACCTACTTTATTTTAGAATATTTTAAAATTAAAAAGTGATTGCTTTTGAAATAACTTCACGTATCTAAGTCGGTTACGTGCAGAAGAAAAATATTTAGCCAATTTCTTTAATCCCCGCCGCTACATCCGAGAAGCTAGACTTAAACCGTAACGTTGCGACAAGGGAGAGAAAATAAAACATGGGAAGATAGGAAATAGGAAATACTTATTTAGTAGAAGGTTGTGTGTATAGCACACAACCTTGCCTGCCAACATTAAAATATGAATGAATTTTCATCAGATAAAGAGGAACGAACATATATTGTCAACCGGGTAAGTGATAAATGCCGCCTGTGGACATCTGTAAGCAACTTCATATATAAGTGTGGTTCTATCTGAAATCTATCACAGCATTGCTACTCCTGTTGCATTTCTTTGTGTATATCCAGGGCCGAACTGTGACACAATCGTTACAGTAGGTACGGCCTGTTTTAATTTACGGTTTCAAAACGATGTCTTCATTAATTCTATGAGTCAGAAACAATTTTTTCATCAGATAGCCTGTGTGTCTTGTAGTTAGGTTAGATATATAAAGAAAAAATAAAGTAAATGAAGTAAATTACTACATAAAAAAAACAAAGCCATGTTGTTAACGTAATAAATCAATACAGTGACTTTATATTTACCTTCCTTAAACAAAAAAACACGTTACATAGTAATACAAGTACAGCTCGTTAATCAGCAGTAAGCGATTAAGTTCCATCAAAATGTACTTAACGCATTGGGGAATCGGCCGCTTAGTAAGACGCAGTGACAAATGACTGTTGGCTAACCGCGCCACCATCGTATAAGTCAATGGGTCCAATGTACAACCATTTGTTAATTGTCAACTTACACGTATTGTTGTATTTGGGTAATCACTTATAAACCAAACTGCACCTGAAACTGAATTGTTGGAACCGAAATTTAAATAACGCTTCTTTTCTATTCTACTACCCGTTCGCGCTAAATTTGCCGTTGTCGATGTGACGTCATTCATGTAGTAGCGTCAGCAAAAAAAAAACTGTTTGAAAAAAAAATATATTTATTTGTTATTACGGCTGCGTAGGGATTAGATATATTTTTTATTATAGAAATCAATAAAATTAAATACCTTTTTTACACATCACGGTATTGTAAATGGTTTTTTTTTCATACTAAAAAAAACGTCATAATCTTTAACTCCATATAACGACAATCATTTTGTATTGTCTTTTCCTTACCCATAGTTCTAATATGCAAAATAAAATAAATAAATTTCCCGAAAACAGTGCAATATTAAATTGCAGCATAAGTAATAATAACACGCGTTTATGGCGATAACGCCTTCGATATTTTTAGCACATTTTAGGGCGACTGATACGTACGGTAGTATGTTAGAGGAGAAGCGCATATTCGCTTTCGTTTCGCTCGAAGGGTGTGGTTGTCGGCTCTCTTACATATGAGCCGATCTTCGGGAGCAGCAAGGCATAAGCATCGACTTCAAATATTTGAAGTTTCTTACAGATGTCCATGGGTGGTAGTAACCACTTACCATCAAGAATTAATGCTCGTTTGCTACTTCAGTCTAATAAAAACAATCTACTCTACATTGGTCTTAATTTAAATAATTGATGTACACGAATAATACTTTAAGTAGCATTCAAGTAGATAATGCATGCAACGGAACATACAACATCCACTTACATACATCGCAAATGGAAACACAAATCGCGAAACAACAACGTCATTGTGAAAGATTAGACAGAGAGACAAATAGGAGTGCTTACATCCAGTGCATCGCATTGTTCGCAAAGAGACGAGAGCGGTCTTTGCTTTTTTACTACTCCATTTGCAAAACCCGGCTCGTTTCTACGCCTGTACTCCCCACGGCCCCTAATTAGGATCGGCCACATGACTAATTGAATAAAAACATTGCATAATTAACTAAGGGAACAGCACATCTCGTTTTGGGTGCGAGTTTCAAAGGGTTTCGTATAACTAATTCATGACTGTGCACGACATCACACGCAATTTGGTAAACTACTAGGAAAATGAATACTAAGGATTCTGAGGAGCTTTCCTTTATGTGTATACTAATTTAATGGGTTAAACATGACTTGGAAAATAAGGTTAACTGAATTTTGAATAAAGTTTACTCAAGAATTAATTTACATAACAATAAAGTTTAGTAATTTTTATCTTTAATAATATACTGTATATATAATAATAATATACTGTATATATAAAATACTGTAATGACTTCAAATTGTATTTGACAGTATTTAAAGTTAAATGTCAACAAAAAAGAAAAAAAGGAAAAATATTTTTTTAACATTTTGTTAAATAGACGTTAACTCAATTATTTTTCGCCCTTCTTTTTTCTGTAGTTTCTGTTTTTTCTTACTCTAAATTCATAAAAAAATATTGAATCGGAAGTAAGGAATAAATATTGAAATTCAGCCATACGATGTTCGCGGCCTAAATAAAGTATTCTCTCTATTCCTGGAATGTTTTTGGTTTATGTGAAACCAGCGTCCCTTATTTTTCCACTCACCGTAAATATGAAGGTCTATAGACGTTACAATTAAATTGTGTATCTCTATTTATATTCATGAGGGCGCGCCTAACCTTTGTACAATAAAAAGGCATACACTACGGTTTGCGCTTTCCTGGGCTCTAAAGATAAAGGTATATTAGATGAATAGAAAATATGTCCTTTTTATATATTTTTAAATAAATTGACACATCGTAATAAATGGTAGAGAGGAATGTAGTGATTCTTGGTTTGGCTTAAAAGTTACATAAATGTTGAAAGCAAAACAAAAAATACTAATAAATGATGATGTAAAAAGTATCGATATAAGTTTATTTGTTAACGACATTCGAAATAAAATGTAATAATTAAATTATATTACTAGTACTTATTCATTCATTCATATACATACATTCATTCAATAAATAAATTCTATAGTGAAATTCAATAAATTTCATACATACATTCATACATTCATTCAATCGTTAAGATAGACAAAAAGTAGAAGCAAGGAGAGGCTCTATTTATACTCATTTAACAAAATAATAATCCAAAAAATCCTATTTACCTAAGAGATCTCCAAAATGCTCAAGAAATATAAGCTTTGTTAATCTACAATATCTAGCAACAAGCAAAATGTTCTCTAACGTCGTAGTCATTATTTAAAACGACTAGGTATTTCTATTAAACTAAATAGTATATTATTTAACTCCCAAATGTTACTAGCTAGTGCATGCAGGATGTAGCCCGCAGTTATTATCGTGTTAGGTTCACCGGCGCGCTTCGTTACGCGGGAAAACCGAGTACCCAAATTGTCTGTAAGGAAATCGGGTTTAGCTATTTTGTACGGGATATTGCTTTCATATTCAGATAATGTTTTACTTATTCGGTATTAAGGTTGCAATTAATGTGGGGGATATAGCCTTTGTTTCTTAATGAACACCTAATGCTTGGAATTACCGGTACTGGATTTACGCTATCTAATTGTTATCGTCTTATGATAGAAAGATGATACTTTCAGATTGTTATCCACGAACCTTACTAAATATGAATTTGTACACTTTAAATTAAATTTCTTTTATAATTTATTTTAATACTATGTAGAATTAGGCTTACAATATATTCCTTTTATAATAGTCATAAATACGTGAATACATATTCTCGTAACGTCGTATAAAGACGCTTTCTTTCTACACTCATAGCGCAAGGTACGATTTTCTTTTGCATCGTGGGTGCCATGGACACACAAAGACGCATACACAAATACGCAGACCCAGTACAGGAATCTAAATTCATCATTCACATTTCTGTGTGGCCGGGGAGCGAACCTGGGATCCACTGCGTGTCAGACCGATATGGTGACCGCTCCTCCACGCGGATCGTCATTTAGACATTATTTAAAGAGCAGTTGGTTGCGTGGAATCAAAATATTTTTAATCGCCGTCACCGATAAATTCAACACGCTTAAACAAATATGTGCGCCAAACAGGACGCCGTAATCATAATATTTAATGCTTTCTAAATTACCTCGTAAAGAAGTAATAGGCGAGGCCCTCATAAATATCCGTTTGCTTTTTCACGACTGTAAACTTTAAAATGTATGCGCGTGTCTGTACAAATAAGTAGTAATTGGGTATATATTTTTTATTTGTCTGTACTTTGCAAGCGTTGCAAACGATTTTGATAGGAAAGAGTGACTCTAGAAAATATAAAACATCATTTAACTTATTCAGCGAGGTAATGCTGACAGTGTCATGGGTACAATTCCACTATGTATTTATAATTATTAAACTTATATATAATTTGTACGCTTTATATGTTAAATGAGTTATCGTTATCCTCAAACAATTGTAAATGTGGTAATAAAACTGTTAGATAATTATTGACACATCATTCGTCAAATAGCATTTTTTTACATTTGAACATTTGAACAGCGATAAAAATAAGTTAGGTTTGTTAGGCCTAAGTATTTATAGGCAGTGAAAGCGTCCCCAGTAGATAGAGGCGTCGACAGTTACAGCATTTCTGCATTTGCCACAATGTGGGTTTGATTAGGCAGTCGACACCACCCGCTAGGAAGTGACCCGTTAATCCATTTATCCTGTTACCTCACCTGCTGTCGTCCATTGTCTGTTATGAGCCTAGTTTAATACGGTTAATCAGTATGTTTTAATTAAGTTTATATTGGATACAAAAATTATCATAGTTAACATTCATCTACACATGAAAGGTAACGACAAAACAGTTTCATATCTGTTTTTGGTTTATTTGACTACAATATTTATGTGTGGTAAAATTTAGACTATGTTATGCTTTACTTACTTGTAAGGCAAGGTCATACAAGATAATATCCATTTTTAACGTGCTTTTAATAATTTTAGGATAATATGTAAACTGTCTGTATTGTGAAACAATTTATTGTATAGTTTGAAGTATAAATAATTTAATTTGAAATGCTGATTTTCACCATAAGATGCGTGTCGTAAGTTGGTGATACTGCTATAATCAATCCATGCAAATCCTCCATTGAGATTGTTTTACGCGTTCAATGAAATACACAATAAATTTTATTTGCGGAAAAATTAAAAGTTCTCACCGAAAAAGGAAGTTTAGTATTTATGGGAGGGTTCGTAGCTGTTACTACTTTACGAGGTCATTATAGGAACCATTAAATGTATGATTACAGGGTCCTGTTTCGGGCAGGCATTTGTTTAAGCACATCAACTTTTCGTAAACGACCGCAGCCCAGAAGTATTTTAATTCATTACAACGGGCTGAGTTTTAAACAACGCCGTGCGTATTTTATTACTTCGTGAAGTCAGTTACGTGGTTTTTTTATTGCCAAATATCGCGATTATAAACGTGCCTTAATTAAATATAAACCTCCAACGGTACCACTGGTAAACTTTCCTGAAGTGACATTATTATTCGTCTAAGATAATTTGAAAATCTTAAATGTAAAGGAAGACTGTGTCGTATACACGATTATTATATTATTATTCATATTATATGAATCATATGATTACACCTACTAGTTTCATAATTAAAATAAAACCGGCCAAGTGCGAGTCGGATTCGCGGGTGAAGTGTTCCGTAGCATTACCTATAAATAACGGCAAGAAACGTTCGTTGTATGGGAGCCCCCCATAAATATTTACTTTATTCTGTTTTTCGTATTTGTTAACAGAATTACATTGTCTATAAAAAATTCAACTAACTAGCTATTTCGGTTCATGAGATACAGCCTGGTGACATACAGACCGACAGACGAATAGTGGAGTCTTAGTAACAAGGTTCCGTTTTAACATTTTGGGTACGGAACCCCAATTACATTCATCCTTGATTGTAGGTATAAACTGTGCTTAAATTAGGCACTGGGTGACAGCAGGAAGGGTGAATACGTAGATTAACGGATCACTGCCATGCGGCGGGTGTCGACTGCCTAATCACACCCATATCGCGATAATTCAGAAACGATGTAACTGTCGCCCGTGGCCAGGGACAATCCCTGTGTACGGCGATCCTAAAATTAACCTAAATTATATTCACGTGAAGAATGGTCATGGAATGTGAAAAACAAATCGAGATAATTTGAAAATGTGTATAGGTAGTAGATGTATTTTTTTATTTGATTCCTATTGGAAGATACATGGTTAATTTACTGTTAATTAGATTTTGTTTTAAAAATGGGGTATTCATAGATTTATATATCTCAACTATTTACATAATTACATTGGAATAAAATATTTAAAATATCTTTATAATTACGTGTTTATCATTATTATAATAAAATATGTTAATTAACTATTCACTAATGCTAGGATGTATATACGGAACTTTCAATTGTGTCAAATAAGTGAAAACAATACATAAATGCAAGTACATTCATCGGAATAGTACATTTATTGCAATATCAATGTATGTTTTTCCAAACCACATGTTCTAACTATTACATGTTCGTTTAGAACTAAACATGTACGTTTATTTACGACCGCTCACAATACACCTACTAACTTGGTACTATCTGTACAAGCCGAGTTTGACCGGCCGAGAGTGCTGGTGCTAACAGTTTATGTGATCCCATTAATGCTAACAACTTGCCGGGCAAGTTTTCTCGTTTGTTACACACCGCATTCGTTGGTGAGAAGCTGTAACGATTCTGGAAATATCCCAATAACCACACTTAGGCTTGCGAGATTGGAAATGGAATTACTTTATCAAGGGTAAAATAGATATTGGGTATTTACATGTCTATTTGATAGATACTACGTTGAAGTTGGACACGCCCTTACAGATTTTTGGATACAGCAAATACTAAAGTACTCGCTTCTGTTACTCTAGTTTGAAGAGTGCTGAGACAGTTATACTTATATGATATTTTAATACTTTTCAAAGAGCCTGTTGGAGACATTTAGAGGCTCTGGTAACTAATTAAACACCTGATGAAATATATCATTTCACGTATATTTTAAAAATTTGTAAAACCATTTACCGCCAGTTATCTCCATAGTTTTATTTATTATTATTTATCTAAGTAATTAATTTTCGTGTTTCGAATTAAGTATTTTCATTTTGTGAGGCCTTCATTTGCAATCGGATAAACGATACCGTCAAACGTTAATTGCACAATAAAATACCATCAATTTATGTGGCAGACATTGAACCAAGTGAATGAACGGTATTAAAATTTCGATAAACTCATTTATTAGGGTATTTTCTACGCACATTTACCAGAAAAGGTTATGATAATTCAGAACATGAGGAAAGGATAAAAGCGGGTCATCTCATATTTATTAAATAAATGCAAAACATGAAAGAAAAATCCAAAACCAAAAATAGAGGCGGATATCGTGTTTGCAAAACTATGCTGGCTTCACTATCCTATTGCATACGCAGTAGTTTATTACTTTTAAAATAATTTAAAATCGGTCCT
>DWNE01003278.1:0-16977 GCA_018249875.1 Cecropterus toxeus | reverse complement strand
AACGCAGTGTGCACTTCTTTTACACTGAATATTGTAAATTCACAAAATCCAACGCATAATACTCGTATACTTTGATATACTTAGTATTATTAACCGCCACATAAATTGTACTTATTTTAGCAAAAAAATATTATTTTATATTTTGATATTTATTGTGTCTGTTTTGTTTTTGGTCTATGTTGTACTGTATTTGTTGCATTGATAGACAAAATAATACTAAAAATGTAATACTCCAAAAAATATATTAAATGCTGACAATACTCTGATTATAATCACCAAATTAGGATTAGCTATTAGATAGTAAATTAATAGAACTCCAAATACCTAAAGTATTGTATTGATTATGGTTATCTAATCTTTGTCTAACAATGGTTGCGTTGCCAAGCTAACTCATAGATAAAACAAACATAGGAATTCTAGAAGGTTTTAGGGCCAGTATGATTCGGCCAGGGAGGTACCATCGCGACGCATATGTCTAGTATCAAGCAGTTCTGCGACTCAGTGGAAGGGTGATTGATGTACCAGAAAACCATTTCATTTTTTAGAAGTTGCAACCCATCTGCAATTGACATTATGTATAACGTCTGTACTATATGGAATTAGTTACATATGTCTATTTGGTGGCATGTCATTCTGCGTTCACGGGATTTTAAAATAAAAATTTGTTAACACTATCATAGTCGTTATACTCTATTCAACTAAATATACGAGTATTAACACGAGCTCGAATCCAAACGAATATCGTAATTAGTTTTATTTTTTAATATTTATTATTTTTTTCTAACAATCTAGCGGGATCGCGGGATCCCAATTTGCGGGATTTCTTTCCCCAACACTATATATTTTTTATGAATCTAGTATTAGATGCGACTTTAACAATTAGGCTAATGGATTTAAAATTCAAATCCTCTCTATATTTATGATTGAAGCTACGAGCAATGAAATAATGAAGCAACGCAACCAAATAAAGCGTAAGCAATCGGTTGCATCACGGTTGTCACGGACGGTTGCAACTTTCACCGTTCTGTAACTTCTTCGTAATCATTGATACTTGTTGGACGATGTACATGTTATCTTAGATGCTATGCGTGAGGCTCTTCAAGAAAGTTGCAATAAGAGCTCTTTTTCAAAGCCGACGATGCATTAATGCAAAAATAGCTCGTCTTTATACCCGGCGATGCATTAACGACCTATTTTGAAACTCTTGCGTAACCCTCTATCATAATTTTCCAGAGGAACAATTCGTTGGAATACGACGGCTCGTTCATAATGAACACGGGCGCTTCGGACTTCTCGCAGTTGGGCAACTTGGAGAAGTGGCGGTATTCGAACCGCACGCTCTACAGGGACTGGTGCGGGGAGGTGCGAGGGTCGACCGGGGAGCTGTGGGCGCCGGAGCTGGGCCAACCGGAGGTCACTGTCTTCGCGCCGGATATATGCACGTGAGTTTACATTATCTTTTTTTTTATAAATATAAAATAGCAAACGAGCAAGCAGCCCACCTGATGGTAAGTGGTTACTGCCGCCCATAGACATTTGTAAGCAAGTTCATATAGAACAGGTGTTCTATCTGAAGTCGACCACAGATGCGTTGCTATTCCCGAGGACTGAGATGGTCGCCTCATATAAAAGTGAAACTGCTTCACACTAGAAATATAAATATTGTTTAATCAATCTAAAAATGAATGTAGCGGTGCTTCCGGAAACGAACCACACAGAATTCTACCAACTTTACATGTTATTGATAATTATGAGTGGCAAATACAACATATATATTAAATTTTAATAGGAACTAAAAATACCCGTATCAAATAATTACATTAACAAAAGCATATAAGGCCATTTCTGGAAGAACGACTTTTCACACAAAACAATGAGTTGGTTTGAGGTTTGAGCACTAATTGTGATTAATGAACGCCGACGACGTCCCATCGGACAGTTTATTTCAGCAGCCGCGCCATTATAGCTTTTAAAATTTGCAAAGCTTTTATTTTTATAGGTGTTGAATTCTAATCCTTTTATATTTCTACTATATAGAGTACATATTTTTTCGATTTTTACAAATGTAAAAAATCGAAAAAACTGCAATCGTTTCTTATTTTTTTTATTTGATTCAAGTGGTAATATAAAAATAAATAAATCCCAGTGAATTCGGGATTTCCGTATATTGTATTTTAAAAAAGATTAGATTTTTATTTAGTTCGTATTTTCATTGATGTCTTCTTGATTGCATTAATCTGTAAATTAAATCCTCTTATTACATTATAACTTATTTATAATAAATATATACATGTAAAGTACATATAGCAAAAGGTTCAATAGTACTATATATATCTAAAGGTTTTTCCAAACGAACGACTTCAACGCACGGGACAATGCGTCGGTTTCAGCGCTAATTGTGATAAATGAACGCGCTCTTTCCATCAGACAGTTTATATATTTATGCAGTCTTGCAGTTTTGCGTTTTTGATGCGACAAAATTAAAAGTTAGTTATTATAAATAGATACCGAATATTAAAACAATTATAATGCTATCGTGATGCAGGTAAATATATTTAGTTTACAGGAAAAAGACAAACCCGCTAGGACTCTAGTCAGGCTTCTCGGTTGAGAATTGACATTTTGTAAGTGCCCCCGTAGGCCTATGCAAAATGAAGACATTTCATGTAATTATAGTAAGTTCTAGGTTTTTTTTTTTGTAAGAATACGCTATTGAATAATACGTTTTGAAGATAATTCTGGTTAATAATGACTTTTTCATATATTTAAAAAGAGTGCTAAATGCGAATGCTGAGTAACAATTTCTTCATCTCTTAGAATTTACTTTTGGAAATTTCTTTATTATCTTTATCACTTTTTAATTGAAGTGACGTAAGTTAAGAGTAATTAATGGTCACGTTGGGTGGCACATCATCATTTGTCTCTGGCAGTCCACTTTTATCTCAACATAAGAGGTTGCGATTAGCCGACTAATTTATTTATGTTAAGAATAAGAACTAATCACAAAACATGTGGCATTAACTAAGTAGTAATAATCAGTTGTTGTGAAATACGTCAATGTTAAAACTTACTTAATAGATTTGAAACTTGTTGAATTTTAGTTGTGCCGGTGTAGGGTCTAATTTGATTTAAAGTCCAAATATAAAAGCAGGATAACCTGAAAATAGCCTTTGAGGACTACCTGTCTCAAAGGTTATTCAGGTGAGGCTGCTTTCCAACCTAGTGGTTGAAAAGCCTTCTGTAGTAAATATTTGATTACAACCTTCGTAACGGGACACTAGTGACATGTCTGGATTGATATCTACTTAGATATTTTAGGATATATCTAAATAGCTGGGGTTATCTAAGAGTTGAAAAATTACAAGTATGATAATTTCCGTATTTTCGGAATTAATTATTATTAATCCAATGTATGGTTTGGTCACGTAATTGTGATTAATGGCGGCGCGGTGGATGAACATCATCGTTTGTCTTATGTCCTGTCGTATTAGACGGTTGGCTTTTCAGCTCTAGTTGGTAGAACACACTTGCGATTTTTTTACGACCTTATACTAATCGTGTAAAAGTAATTTTGATAGTTGAGTCATGTCGCATATTATAAATTATAACGACGGTTGTGTTTTATTTATCACTAAACTATTTTAATAGAAAGTTGTTATAATATTAAACGAACTTGTCAATTTTAAAAAGATTTGATGACCTTTCTAATATGTGATAAGCTTTATAAAAATAAAAATAAAACTCTTTAAATACACTTTTCTACGATTATGAAAGTGGGTTTTATACGAGTATTGTGCTTAGTTTATTCATGAAGAACGGAAAATAATAAATATTGTAATCTTAAGAGTGATGTTATTATAACTTTGAATATTTGTGAAGATATATGTGTGTTTGTTACGCTTCCACGCGAAAACTACTGATTGGATTTAAATAAAATTTGGCAGGTCAAAAGTTTATCGCCTGGATTAACACGTAGAATACTTTTTAGCGTAGTACTTGACCCAATCAAGTGGAACCGGGGGAAAAAGCTTGTTCTAATTTATTTTATTAATGAAAGTGAAAGTTTACAGGACTAAATTAGATCTCAATATTTCAATGCGGCAGACCATTATTTTGAATGTCACATTTTTTCTTAATATTTGCACCTGATAGTAGATGGCCACTGCCGCCTATAGACGTCTGTAACCAACACCAGCTATGATTAGATACCTGATCGTATCTTAGCAAAGTTTTCTACAGATGCACTACTCAAAGAGAAAAAATTGGAACGCTTTGGATATTTCCCTTGACGCACTCTTCAGATCAGAACACCGCAGCGCTTATTTATGCTGCTATTAGGCAAAAGTATTAACATACAAGCTTGCAGTTTATATAAGGCGATCTCCATGTAATCCGACATAATCATGCGCGACGCCCTTAAGTTATAAATAGTGTTTTAATTACTGTGTTTCAACTATTAACACTATTTTTCTTATATATATATTTTATTATAATTTTCTTTATTACGGAAGAGCGGAGCATCCTGGCACAGGTGAATTTCTTATTTACTTAAAAGGATGTCCCAACAACTGCTTGATAAATTTTGTACAACCCTTTTTTTAAGGAATAAATAATTTTTATTTCTTACTTTTTTATTTTTTTTTTATTTTAAGGCTTATACCAATAATCAAATAGGTTTTATTAAGATAATATCCATCGTTACATGTGCTGAGAATTTAATGAAGACTTAAATTTGTGATAATTAAATGTATCTAAAAGACTAAATTGAGAAACGCTAAGCACTAAATATTGTCTTAATTCTATCCAATTTAGAAGATCTCAGTAAATTTACAAGACGCGCGTGTGTCCAAAACCGCAGTTTAAGCTAAATTTGAAAACCGAGCAATTACCACGCGCACGATTTCACGACTAAAATTAGACTAATGATATAAACACGCAATAAACGGCAAAATGTCGCTCGGTATTAACGTCCCGATTTGTAATGTTACGGCTCCACTTGCGGTTTGGTTTTTGAATTTTTTTATTATGACTGGGCCGTGTTTGATATAACTCTTCATAGTTCGACGGAAACACCATCGTCACACGTATATATGCCTCATAAAAACAGTGTTATGCGCTGTGTTCTGAAAGGTGTAGTAAGGTATTATAGACATATTTATCCAAGGCGTTCCAACTTAGTGCACAAGGTCAAGAACTTCAGGCAAGAATCTAATCTTATCTGCGGCTAATAGTAAATGCAGATAGGTGGAAGTACGTAGTGACATATGTTAACAACTTTATATAGAACAGGGGTTCTATTTAAAGTCGATCAAAGATGCGTTGCTACTCCCGACGACTAAAATGGTCGCTTCACATATAAGTGCCGGATCACACCCTTCCACCTGCAACCCGCAAAAACTGCTTCACGCTAGAATTATGTAGCGGTGGCACTTCCCCGGACAAACTACACTGATTCTTCCACCTGATAAAACAATTTGTGCCGTATGATATATACATAAACATACCTAGAAACAAATGTAAGAGATCTAAGATAAATCAATTAGAGCTGAACACAAAGTATCTGATCCGGTCGAATCCAGGATTGGAAAGCAGCCAATACGAGTAACTGCAACAACCGCGGCCCAGTGCAGTGCAACTGTCCAAATTAATGCAGACGCTTGATGGATTGCTCGGAGAGTGGAGTTACTTCAATTGATTGATGTGAAGATACGATGAAACACAATTTCGCGAGTATTTTTCTGCCAAAATAGAAAATTTTGTTTACGGTATTTAGGTGTGTAGAATGTTTTGTAATTCGACTGCAGTTGCAGTGCTGCAAAAGTTGTGTTTTTTTTTAAGTGAAATTTATTTATCGACGTATGAGAGAAGTTTTCTGTCACATTTTTCTGTAACGCGTCACATTTTTATGAGGACGAGTTGAACATATTTGGTGAGATTACTTTTTATTATAATATAGGAGTAGCGAGCGAACCTGCAATACGAAAGGTGAAGGTGGCTACCGCCGTCCATGGAGATCTGTAATCAACTCCAGATAAGACCTGTCTTACTTAAGGTCGGCCTTGCTATAACTGAAGACTGAGTTAGACGCCTCGGTTAAATACATTCTCCACCAGAGCAGAGCGTAGCAGTGCGTAACGCAGCTGTTATAAGGCAGAAATGTGTGTGGCAATTATGCCTCTGAAGTCGCACCACAAGAGCTTTGCCACCTTAGATCTGACGAGATCTAAGATCGAGAGATGATTTGAGATCTAAGGGCCAGTCCTCACGGCGCGTTGCGTTGCGTTGCGTCGTCGCAACGCAAAGGTTTTGATGCATAGCCGGCCACACGGGCGCTGCGCCAACGCAGCGTTACTACGACGTAGTAACGACGCGACGCAATAAGTACTCTCCCGTCCGATGCAGTTCAGTCGCGTATGCGCTGCGTCGACGCAGCGCATCGTGTGTACACAATGATTATTAGTATGTAAAACGACGCAGCGACAGCGCTATGTTGACGCAACGCTGACGCAACGCCTCGGGTGGACCGGCTCTAAGGAGGTGTCAAATATAGTTATTCATATATCTATAATTGACGGTTATTAGTGTGAGTTCTTTTTTATCGATGAAAACAGAAACCAACGGTAGACAATGAATGTACGGACTCCGATAATGTGACTTCCTTATAATGTCCCATCCTTCTAAGTGTATGAAATCGAAACTACTTCATTACATTCACTTCGAGTCCCTGATCACTTTAATATCGAAGTAGAACCGATCCTAAATATCTTTATACCAGATTCTCATTATTAGCTGATTTTGCTGAAATTTCCGGTACCTAATATTTTAAAAGCCATTCAGTACTTTTACGTAAGCTTTTTTGTTGGAAAGCAGCAAAAAGCTTTCGATAAAAAGCACTTACATAGATGATCATAATCCTGGAAGTTAAATATTGCCCATTTGAATATTCCTGTCAGCTTTTTAATGTATGCCTATACTAAGTTTTTCCTTCTCTGCTTCGGCTCTTATTACTCAATCGGTTGTTATTACTCAATAGTAATCAATAGACCTTCTAAGGTTTAGAGGTCTTAGAACCACGAAAAAAACAGAAATGTGTGTGAAATTCATACGCAACAGATGAGAAAGTTAATAATTACTATTTCACATATACTACACTTGAGGTTCAAACTTTCATTTAATACCCATATTGACGTAATAGTAAAATGAATGACTCGCCCCCCTTTTTCCTCTATTTCCAGGCGCAATTTTTTTTAAATATATCTATGTCAACATGAAAACTGAGACGATTCTAGAGATATGTCATACGTCACAATCCGTCAAGCCGTTTGGACTTGAGCGCGTGACAAAGAAATTGCCATAAATACAAACAAACATACATAACAAGATGAAAAGCATCGACAAAAATATGTTGTGGCTGTGGCAACATTCTGCTCTTACCATTTTACCGCAACCTTCAAGCCAAATCCGTCTGCGCTTTACTGCAACCTTAATGCGCCCACACACCAATTCATTGAAGTGACACCCGATGAGTGTCGACGAGTGTTGGTTGATAAAATCGATCGATGATGGAACCACCGCTGAATGCTTTTAGAATGTACCCAGAAGAGAACGTGGGCAGGGACGATCGACTCAGATTGATCCATTTTATCGTCGATCGATTGAAGTGGTTATAACTGACGATCGCCGTCAAAGATCAATTCCACCATCGAGCGATGACATTGACCAACAATCGATCCATTTGCAATGTTTATATTTTTTCGATACAACTGATATTGCAGTAGTACCCCCAATATCTTTAAAGGACCAATGAACCGGGAAAATGTCTCTGATCACTTATACATGGATGGCTTTTGTATGCGAAATTTCGACAAATCCGAATATGACTGTGTGTTCACTGTAACTCATTCGAGTGGCACGTGATCTCATTCATTACAAGAACACGCATTAGCGAGCAGCGAGCGCGTAGACGACGTCCCCTGATTTATCGGACCACCTCCTGCCCTTAACGACACGCCGTGATGTACGGTGGATAACCTGCGGTTTGAGGTACAGGCGTAAGCGACAGCATATTTTGAACTGTACGCTACCTTTCAATAGGGACCCCGCCGCATCTAAATATTTCAAGCGTGAAGCAGTTCTTGCGTTTCGGTGAAGGGCGTGGACGCCGGTTCACTTGTATTTGAGGCGAACATCCTAGTCCTATGGAGTAGCAACGCATCTGTGATCGACTTCAGATAGAACACCTGTTTTGTATAAAGTTGCTTACAGATGTCTTTAAAAAATACCGCTTATTTGTGAATACGGAAAAAACGCTACCACTTATTTTGCATATTGTGTATATTCATAATAATGTTTCTTAGATCGAAGATGTAGGATGGAAATGCTGTGGTGTGAAACAAAGGCGGCAGCGGTAGCAATTCAAAAAATATAGATATGTATTTACAAAAAAAGAGTCTTAAATGATAATCGTTCATGAGATAATATTAACAAAGTTTAATTTACTATTTACAGAGAATTTAAATTCTATAATTATTTGCGAATATAGTTTATGTACTAAAATATATTAAACAACAAAGTACTAATACTATTTTTAGAATTAGGTAATAATTATTTAGGTATTTATTAAGGACTAGGACTTACTAAGCTCTTAGGGGATAATATATTTTTTTTAAATAACTGGTTATGATTTTCCGAATCCTTGACGGAATAATCAGTCTCCTCATAAAACGCACGTCGCCTATTACTTACACCATACAAAGAAAAAGAGGACATTGTTCGCAAAGAACAAAGAGAATTATTCGAAGATGAAGTCAACCGCGTTATTGTGGCAACGAGACACGGGTGATTAATGCCAAATGTAATTTACACGTACGGTTTTGTTTATTGTGACTTCGATGGCTTTAACTGCCTGTATCGTTTTGTTGAAATAAGTTGATAGAAAGGCAGTTAAGATCAAAATGGAGTTATAAGTTGTGTTTTCTTTGAGTTCTTTGCAGCTTTGGATTGGATAAGGATGATTCTTGATAGCAAAACATCTTCACATGACGTGGATGCTATAATAATTTGGGGGCTACTTGCCCTGAGAAGGGCCTGATGAGGACCATGCAAGAGAAACACCCACCCAGGTGAGATCCCAGAGTTGTCCAACATGCACGCACATTGAGGCCACAGAGGGGGTTTCATCGAGTAAAAATCGCACATAACTACGCTTTTCTCCAAAAAGATATCTTTTGAAGATTCTATACCCCGAAACAAGAAAAGGCCGTGGATACTTATTTAACGTCAAGTATTTTATGACGCAATGTGTTTGAAATAAAAATGACATATGAATTTGAAATTTTATTTGTTAGTAAGTTTGTGACTGATGAAACTGTTAAAAAATGCGCGAAGTATGTGGCTTGTGACACTGTTAAAAAATAAACAAAAATTTTTATGATAATGATTATAGAAAATTTAAATGAAAAAGCTTTTTAGACATTCCCTGTTTCTAGGTCACCGCTATTTTGAGGTTAGTGGCTGCGGAAAACACTTTGGTAAACAAAGTAAGAGTATTTAATTCTTCGTATTTTCATGCACAATAATTCGAACTCGACACTTCAATTTACGAGTTCCGGTCAAACCGTTCACCTCAACAAAAGGTAAGGACCTCCATCGCCCCTAAGTAATACCGCTCTTGTGCCCAAAAACCCGCGCTCAGCACCAAAAGTCAACAAAAGAGCGTTTCCATTTAATTAATTCAAGCAAAATCTCCTCACTTCAGCGCCTCATAAATATTGAGAACTATAAAAGCTCCTCGGTGCTTCAGAAAATAATTTCAATAATATTATTCGCGCCTCCCCTCCCTCTCTTATATTCTCGAGAATCTTATTTGCTTAAAGGTGTGAAGAATTTTAGGTCAAACATTATTATCGCGAGATTTTGAGAGGTACTCTTCAAGGTAAGGGTGGGAAAGCGTCGCATTTTAAGTATTATTCATGAATAAATTAATTTAACCATTCTGTGCTAGTATTGCATAATTATGTTGGTGTATTTTAAAATATAACCACTCCATCCCTTATAGTGGAGGTAGTTGGGGGCTATTCTGCTCTTAGATCTTAAGGATAGGTATCAGCATATTTGAGATAACTTCGCATCATCATATTAATAGTTTTTTCCCGACTACGTCAAAAAAGGGTAATGTATTCTGAGTATGTATATAATTATGTCCTACTCTTTGGAACGTACTACAGCCATAATGGTTTGACGGATTGTGACAAAATTATGACAAAATATCGTTTTTAATCATTCGGGTTTTCAGTTAATTTATTATTTTTAACAATAAACCTTGTTTATAATATAAAATCCTTTATTTATTTATTAATTAAATGATCTTTATTTATTAAATTATTAAACAAGCAATTAGACCTATCTAATCTACCAATGTCCATAAAAATCAATAATCAAGTCAAAATAATTATAACTGTCCATGCCAGTGTCCATGGCACCCACGACACAGGAGAAAATCCTACTGTGGGGCTATGAGTGTAAAAAGCGTAAAAAAAATCAAGTTATATATATCTATCATGATCAGGAATATTAAGTTATACCAAATGTTTCCTAACCTACTACCTAATTCCATTGTTCCATTTTTAGTTCCATAGTTATGTCCATCAAATCTCTGCATTAATTTGGACAACTGCACCGCATTGCACTACTAAGCGGTTGTTGTGTCTTCATTGGCATTAGTCCAATACCCAGCCTCATCCGACACTGATACTCCACTCTATCTGGATTAATTGATTTATTGGTCTGCTTATTTGTTTTAATTGTGTAATGTTTTGAGATTTCGCGGTGTTAAGATTTGGATTACGTGAATATGAGAAAATAATAATTATATTATCTGAAGGTAAATAAAGGTTGACTTTTATATTTTAACCTCATCAACATTAAGAGACGTTTTATTTTAGTTAATTGCATAAAAAGGTAGAGAACTGAACACTGAACGAGGCATAGTCTTTAGAGCTAGTAACACATATTAACATAAAATATCATCTTAAGGATTAGATAAAAGGAATAAGATACCTAGGAAGATAAAGTAACAATTTTATTTGTTGTTGATAACAAATGTCATATTTTCAATTGTTGATAAACGTGTGTGTGGAATTCAAGCACAAATGAAGGAATAATAAATCGACGTAAGATCTTTAGCCTGATTCGGGAAGTGGTAGAACCCCATCTGTTTGCAGCGCCGGTAACTGCTATCGTAACGCAATTTCGTTTCATCGAGTTTCAAATCACAACGATTCAAAAGAAGTTTCCTTTCATAAACGAAAAAGAGACCACTAAAAGAAAAAAAAAACAAATATACCTACATAATGAAAAAATATATATAGATCAATAGCTATACAGTTACCAAATATCCCTCAAATTTCAGTTTCAATTTGCCTACAAATATTTCGGGACTCTTCAAAGTATCTCCGAAATTTACTCAAAAATTTTCGACAAGTTGCAACAGCATTTCATAATGAGGGCAAAAATGGAAACAATCTTCAACTTTTCAACTCAATTAAAATCTTTTTGAACTGTTACGAATTCATTAATTGGCCCGAAGTTCCAAAAGTTTCAAAGAAAAGTGAGATATTGTAAATTACAATGTTCCCCTTTTTATTGAGTTTCGTTCAAATCAAATATTAGCCATTACAAAACCAGGGAAGTCTCACAAAAATCTCATTAATTTAAATATTATTCACATTAGTGACATTCCTGAACTCTTATATACCAGAGTAAATGTAGGTGTTGTGCTTGGCTTACAGGCTTGAATTCTTCAGTCGATCGGCCAATATTGCGTCTTTACTCATGAGGGCTAAGTTGGAGTGTCTCGAATAATCGACATCTTCTCCGTTCCGCCCTGTCTCCAATAGTTAAGGCGCCGTTCTCCCTGAATTCACATCCAAAAAATGTTTGATTTTTTTGGAAACGTCTTATATGAAATATGAATATAGGTTTTAAGCGCATGTATGTATGTTTCTTTGTATGAATTGATATCTATATCTTTGGCAGGAGCTACAGCCCGCATGATTTAACGAATTGTGATATTTGATGTGATGACATATCATTCGAATAGAATGATATGTCATTCGTTTGCAGGGAGATGTGTAGCATACGGTATATAATTTTAAAAAATAACCCCTATAAAAGGGGAAAGAATTACATATTTGTGATTTTTATGATCATTATGACAATATGGGTATCAATGATGGCTCGTAAAACACCATTCCAAAGTTTTTTGTGAACAATATATGTTATAATACTTTCTTTGTCAAAAACTCATAAAACCGGAAAATGTATATCATTATGTAAAAAAATGTTTTTAAGCAGTTGGGTTTTTTTTGTATTTTAGTTTAGTTTTCAATATAGTCGACATTGTTACTTGTTTCTATGACAAAACAGATTTTTTCTATATTTTTTTTATATTACATAATAAAAATATGCTGTTTGACTACTTGTTAAATAACCATTTTCAACAATACGGTGCACCACCATAATCTATACCATAACTACATACTTTTAATCATCATTACTTCCTTACCGCCTGCAAATCAGAATATACACTTGACACATAACAGCAATAAAACTTAATATATTATTTTTTATAACAATAAAGTAGCAAACGAGCTTGCAGTCCACCTGGTGGTAAGTGGTTACTGCCGCCCATGGACATCTGTAAGCAAATTAATATAGAACAGGGGTTCTGTTGTCGATCATGGATTCGTTTCTACTCCTGAGGACTAAGATGATCGCCTCATCTATAAGTGAGCAGGCAACCACACCCTTCCACCGAAATGCAAGAACTGCTTCACGCTAGAAATAGGTGACTATAGGATTTAACGGTGCGGCGCGATAATCTTTACCATAACTACTTATAATCATCATCTCTTCCTTCCTTCCTCCTTCCTTCAAATGAACTAATATAGCTATCTTATTCTTAAAGTAAATTATTAATTCATTTAGAAATAATCCACTTGAAAGAATTTACTTCGTCTCTAATGAGTACTTAAGCTTAAGCAACATCTAATACTAAGAAACCTTAAAGCTAGCGAGACGGGAAGTATCCCGTGTCCCAATTAATTTGTCTCTCTGGAAGTACGCCAACGCTAAACCAACAATGCCCAATGAGATTATTGTGGTTAAGTCTAAAAAGAGTTAACTTAAAAAATGTAAGAGGTTGAGCAATTTTGTTGGAATTCTTATTGGATTGCTCTTAGTTTCAAGGTTAGGATTAGGAATTATTCAAATTTATAATTGTAACACCTATTTCATCATAAATAATATTTATATGACTAAAATACTTTTAGATACTCTGAACTTAAAATATTTCAATTTTTATGAACAACTTTTTAAGAAAGATGAAGTCTCTCTTCACACGGCCATTTTAGACGTAATTGACGACCCTCGTGGCGGAGTGGTCACCATACCGGTCTGAGTGGGTTCCGAGTTCGATCCCCGGCCAAACAGACATCTGAATGATAAATGTAAATTTCTGATCTGGGTCTGGATGTTTGTGTGTCTGTGCGTGTTCATAGCACCTGAGTGCCATGTGAAAATCCTAGTGTGGGGCTGTAAATGTAGAAAGCGTTATTTATTTATTTATACATCCTCAAAAACTTTAGTATTTATATTATTAGCAAGAAACAAGATTTAAAAATAAAACCGCCTCTGCACTAAAAATAGAACTGCATCGTTAACTTCAATATTCACTAGAGTATACTCGAGATTAAGCGAAAAATTTAAAGATACAGCGGAATTCTTGCCAACAGCCGAGTGGACGTGTCCTTCCGAATAGTTAAGTGTAATTAAAGTAGTTTTTAGTTATTTTAGTTTTCTTACTCTACCGTGCATAAGTTTTGAATTTCCATGATGATCAATTCAACTATTTCATGTTTTTTCATCAATGAAATTGTTTAATAGGTGATTGAATCGGAACGTTTCAACCAGAGCGGATTCTACACAACTACAACCTTATCTTTCTATGCTTTCTATTTAATCTTTGGTTATCTTTTCTTATCTATCTTTGGTTTCAGTGGAAGGGTGTAGATGCCGATTAACTTTCAGGGAAAAAGCGTTAAATTATAACAATGACTAAAAAAACGACTGCTTAAACCGAAATATATATTATTATGAACAAAAATTTCGGTTTAAGCAGTCGTTTTTTTTTGGATTAATAACATTCGTTTTAGAGATCGTTTGGAAAATCATTTGTTAATTACTTTTATTTAACCTAAACGAGTACTTTGTTTAAAAGATTGAAACAAAAAATGGCTTAAAACATTTTGTTTTTTGTTTTTAAGCTATAAGTTATCATACTTAATTTCCTGCTTTTTGTGACTTTTCGTCATAAAAAGAAGTCGTTCATCCCCATCCTTTGTTTTCTATTACAGGCACCATTTTTAAAAATTATATAACGTGAAATGATTCTAATGATATGTCACATGTCACAATTCGTCAAGCCGTTCGGGTAGTAGCACGAGCCAAAGGAATAGGCAGTGCCATACATACGCTCGAAAAACAGTACCCACCTACTGACGCAGTCGGGCAAAGAAAGAAAGACAAAAATAACTTCAAAATCGCATAAAACCGTGACGCGAAACCAAACTGCAATGTCTCGTTAACCTTAATAATCTCGCGAGAACACTGAATATAATGCGGAGAATTTAAAGATACAGCTGAATTCTTGCCAACACCAAGTGGTCTCTCCGTACAGCTTTGTTCTTCCCAACTCGGAAACGCTATCGAGCGTTTTATTTGTCATAGTATAAGTCGTCTCTATAGATAATGTAATCCAAAATTGTGACTCTTGTATTTATAAATTGGTCTAAAAATTTGTAACAGGGTATTGGTACGAGCTTAGGCCTCTTACATTGAAGTTTGTTAATTTTGTTTAGTTGGAAGTTAGTTTGGTTGGAACTCCAACCCCAGGCAAGAATACCTGATATTTAGGTATATGTGTATATTACTATGTTATTTCCGCGGCTTCGTCTGCTTCACGTCCATTAGGTAAGTATTGTTTTAATTTAAAAAAGAAGTCCTTGTCATTTTCCATAAATTAGCTTTATTATTCATTAAATAAATATGTCTTCATAAAAATTATTGTACATTATTTGTATACATTGGAATTTGAAATCGATTGCCGTTACTTTAATACGAAAAAGTTCAGAAATGTGAAGCCTACCAATTCACTATTGGGTAGCTTGTTGGTCTAAAAAAATATTATGCAAGACGACTATTGGCAAATAATATGCGAAGTATAACTGCCACACCTATTTCGAGTGTGAAGCAGTTCTTGCATTTCGGTGGAACGGTGTGGTTACCGGCTCACTTTTATATAAGGCGACCATTACATTCCTCGGGAGTGGCAACGCATCTGTGTACTATGTAACCACTTACCATCAACTGGGCTGCTTGCTCGTATGCTACTTCATATTTATTAAAAACAAATATGCCTATGGGCGGCAGTGACCACATATCATCAGGTGGACTGCATGCTCATTTGCTACTTCCTGACTATAAAATAAAATAAAAAAAACTAATTAACAAACCAAAACTACACAAAATAGAAATCACGAGTTAATAGCAATACGGGCAGTCCAATAAAGAACAGATAATGATCCCGTATAACGCAACGTAACAACTGACCAGCAATTAAGCTAATCACGTTGTAAAAGATGCTTTATGTTCCGACTACAAAACAGAAATTAGTTTGCCTATTAACTAAATAAGATTGTTATGAACATAACGAACCAACCCCAAATGTATCCTGATCTCTAAACTTTTCTTATTTCTCCCTTTCAAGACCATTTTTTTGCATTGAGGAGAGGAGGGGTAAGGTTCAACACAAATTGGTCCTTCGAGCCAGGATAAATGGCAGCAGGTCACGTGATAGGACGATTTGTCGTGACGCCTAAACGATTACACGCATCATTAGTCATATTACCACCTTTGATAACGTCATTAATTCATTCATTGCCATATTATGGTGGTGTTGGACAGGAAACATCATTTGTTGGGTTTCGTGTGGGAACGGGGGTTGGTGCGTTGACCCCATTTTTTATGTTTTGGTGGTAATAATTTTATTATTTTTTATAATTGAATTAAGTGTTCATATTTAATAACAATTATATAAATATGGCAAGGTCGGACGTCATCAGTAAAAAAAAGAAAAATTCCTCGTCCGATATACATATTTTTGTACGTAATCCACAATTCTAGTGAATTAATACTACCAAACTCTGCATAGTTAAACTAACGTCTAATTGAATAGGTTTTCTAAAGTCTTAGTTGTGAGATATTTTGGAAAATAAGTCGGTTTAAAAACAAACAAAAAAAACTAAAATAAGAAAGTTGAAAAAACATATTCAACTAAGAGTAGGTACTAGACTTTTTGTAAATACTTTTATTTTGTTATCTGTAATCATAGTGACGACAGTAGAAATTGCTTTTTTATACCTTATAGACTTATTAAAATCGGTGATTGTGGCATCAAAACTTTAAATTTTTTGTTGTTTTACTATTACTAATTTTAAACGATAACAATAAGACAACACATTTAAAAACGGACTATAATAAACAATAAAACATTCCACATAAGTACAACCGCGTCTAGTAGTGTCCCCTGCCCTCCGTTCCCCTTGTCTCTTTGCTTCATGGTGGTGGTCCGTGGAGTCAGGAGCGAGAGTACCCCGTCCATGGTCTCCTGGCATGTTGGTAGGATCTGAGCTGGTGGAAGCGCGAAGCCGTGGTGACCGTCGTCGCGGAGTTCGAAGGTCACAACGTATCTGTTGATTTTTACCCGACTGCATCAGAGGAGAGTAATGTTTTTTTGAGCGTATGTATGTATGTATGCATGTATATATGTATGTATGATTGATTGTATGTATGTCCATTTCTTTGGCACGCGCTACAGCCCAAACGGCTTGACGGATTGTGACGTATGACATATCATTA
>DWNE01003277.1:0-16979 GCA_018249875.1 Cecropterus toxeus | reverse complement strand
CACACCCTTCCACCGAAACGCAAGAACGCTAGAAATAGGTGTGGCGGTGGTTCTTTTCCAGTTTAACTACACTGGTTCTACCACTTGGAAAATTTTGAAAGCAACTTTGACTTTTCCAATATAAATTCAATAAGATAAGTTACTTTTTATGTCGTATTCTATATGATCAACTGACGTGTCCCGAAAAGCCCCTGGCATTGAAAAGATGTTACTACATTACCTCGAATCCAAGCTCACCTGTCAAATTAGTATCACGAGTTCCATTTTTGAACCACCAGTCGAAACTAGAGGCATCGGCGAAGAGAGCGTTGCATATTTGATGCGGAGCCCAGAATGGTCGTTAGCGCTTTCTTGTTCAGAATTGTGGATGAGTTACATCGTTTAAATTTGAATTAAGCTGCGCATCATTGTAACAGGTAATGATGGAAGCCGTGGATTTGCTTTTTGGGAATAATTGTGTTTAATTAGTTGACCTGTCATGGTACAATGTCCGCAAATGTAGTTTTATATTTGATATTTTATGTAAGAAGAACGCAGCAATATTAGACATCAAGATGTGATGATCTTCATTAGGACTGATTGTATGCTCAATTAGGGCATTTCTGAATTAAGCCTTACTGTAAGGTAGTGATTGTTGCAGCATATCATCGACTCTTGCGACCTGTCGTTGGCGACCATCAGCAACCGTCGGCATCAATCGTTGATGTGAATGTCTCATGGACTAACTCTGTCTCTCGTGTTCCTGATCTGCGACAAGAACAAATATAGGTATACGAAATATAGCAGTTCGTCAGAGACCTATTTTCGACAACTGAACAAACAATAAAAAAAAACAAACGCTTTCTACACTCCACACTAGGATTTTCTCCTGTGTTGTGGGTGCCATGGACACACACAAAGACGCATTCACAAATACCCAGACCCAGAAAAGAATCAAATTTAACATTAAGATGTCTGTCCGGCCGGGGATCGAACCCGGAACCCACTGCGCGATAGACCGGCATGGTGATGATTCTGCCACGCGGGTCGTCATCAATCATCCTTCGTTCAGTATTATCAATACCATAAACGCCTAGATACAAAATAATCCCAATTATGGTGTCGACAGTGGTGTTAGCATCACGCATTCCCTTATTAGACCCCCGTCTGACGAAGAGTTACCTTCAGCGAGAAGTGTGTTGCATATTTGATGTCGACACTTAGCTATCAGGGCTCGGAACGGCGCTTAGCTGTCTTCTCATACATCTGGAATTCATGATGCCGATTAGTGGCGAATTGAGCTGCAGATTAGTTACCAAGTACTCCACCTTAATAGATTGAACGGCTTAACTCGCGTAAAACTTTGGGATAATGAATTTTTACTTGTAGAACATTTAGCGGCCATCATTTGGTTTTTTACCATCAGCTTAAGTGCTGACACATTGAAACATGGAAAAATATCAAGAGAATATGTAAATCTCTACGATTTACCCAAAAATACTTAAATGATACTTGAACTATATAAATATTTTTTATTTTATAACATAGATAACATAGATGACGACCCGTATGGCGGAGCGGTTACCATACCGGTATGACATGCAGTGGGTCACGGGTTCGATTTCCGGCCAGACTTCGACAAAGACCAGTAGATTTCTTTGGTGTTTATGTATTCGTCTTTGAATGTTCATGTCACCCAAGACAAAGGAAAAAATCCTATTGTGGGGCTATGAGTGTAGAAAGCGCTTAGAAGAAGCGTCTAGCGTCTATATAACAAACGAGCATGTAGTCTTAAGCTATGTGGCTACTGCTATTATTGGAGTCTTGTCTGTGATCGGCCACAGATGCCTTGTCACCTGGCTCGGATAGGCTACGATGTCTACTAAGCACAACCATCGAACACAACATCACTTAACCCTGCTCCTATGCGACAGAAAAAATGTGGCGATGGTACTTCCAGAGTCAGTTATATCTTTAAGTATGTATATACATGTTATATTACTTGTTATTATTCACTTGGGCAGAGTGGAAGATTAAAGCTTAATCTCATGTCAATACGAGATAGCTTGATAATGTTAGCACGATGTATTAGCAATTGATATTTGCGGATAAATGTAATTTTCGCTTTATTTTATATATTTTTTTCAATCAAAATAAATATTTGCAATTGATTGAATAAACAGTTTAACTATATCTATTTGAAGGTTTTGAAATTTGGTATTCGAAGGAACATGGATTTTTGAACTTGTATTTTATGAGTTAAATATAAATAAAGCTAATGAGTAATATTTCTGCAATATCCAATATAGTTACGAACTCAAACTCCGAAGATTGGTTGTCTATAGGCATACCAAAACAAAAAATCAAGAATGTTCTTTTCAGCATTGTATATGTGTGGCATAATTTCAAACATTAGAGATGATTGTCCTTTTGGTAAATATTCGTTTCTAGTACTATTTACTGTAAAAGATAATATTGACTGTGAGCATTCTGATAATTATTCGATCACAGCGGGGCATCATCGATTACGTTACGTCGACACGAAAGTGTCTAAACAACAGTCTAATTTTCTTGAAATTCCGTGTTTAGTAGTATTACTAACAGGTAATAGTTACCAAAATATAATCGCGTAACGTTAATTAAATCCCAGCTTTATCGTGTTGCATTGAAAACATACATAGAAGATCCAGATATTCCTCACTTGCAATTACTTCACTGCACTATTGTTATATTCCACTGATAGGCTCCGGATTTTCCCATATACTTTAGTATACAGCTTCATTTATTTCAACAACTCCCTAGTAACTTGTACCAATGTTGCTTGTACCAATACAATAAAAAGGTGAATTTACGAATGTTATAACTTTCCACATTCATAGCCTCAACATTAATATTTTCTCGCATCACGAATGCCATGGGCCGACGACGACATATGTACAAACATCCAAATTCAAAAAAACAAAACAACATCATCTTTATCTGGCGGAAGATTGTACCCGAAATTCACTTCGTGTCCGACCAGTATGATGACCGCTTCGTCACGTAGTTATTAATAAATAATTAAGTACGTACGTCGTACGTATTTCCACCGAATCTGTGCTAACTATCCGCGAATTAGGGAATTCTTAGCCGCGAATACAAGAAAATGGTCACAATCTTATTACTGAAATCGAAAACGAGTAAACCTAAAAAAGGAGTTTCGATTGTACTATGAATGTCTCGTTAATACAATGAATGGGGGTGATGCAGTGTTGCTAGTGTAAGCTGCTGATAAAAGTTATGTATCATATTTGATACTTGTCTTCGGCAACTCTACGAGTATAATGTCGTCGCTAAGTGGAGTTGGAGTTTAAATGCGATGAGACGAGAAATGTTTGTACCTTCTTTTTACGAATACAAATAAAAAATAAGTCTGTGGAAACTAGTTCAAGTAGAAGCTTAAACTGGCACCAATTTAACCGAAAGCCCCGGCCGAAAATAAAAAAAAAAATACAAATTATACCAGTTTATCATACTTCATTTTATTAAATTATTTTAATAAAATGTTAAAGTTGAACCATTAACTTAAGACTGTCATCATACTAATTACTTACAAATAAAAAATAACATTAAAAAATATAAGGATCCACATACCTACTACTTCCAAAAATATTTCTACTTTAACCGTTTAAAAAATGTATAAAAGACATACCTTGAAAATTCTGCGGAAACTAATATTGAAGTAGATTACATTCTTGTAGTTACTAAATCGCTTCACGCTTCATCGCTTCACGCAATCGCTTCACAACTTTACTCAGATTCACGCCGGAGTAAAGTCGCCCGTGAGAGTCTTGCTGCATATTTGATGCTCACTGTTCGAGAACTACGAGTATATTGCCACTTAACTAAGCGAGCCCTCAGGTGTAATTTTCTACCAAACTCAAATATACTGAGATGAATAGACTGATACGTATTATTTAATAAAACTAATTTCATCGAAAACAATTCTTATATTCTTTTCACAACATCCATCATAATAAAACAAAGGAAGCCACATACAATTCGATTTTTAAGAAAAACGAACAGAACATAGATTCTCTTCAACCAGTTATAAATTAATAATCTTTATATTGCAAAATAGTTATAACATACAATAAAAATAATAACCCATACTTAAAATGTTAACAAAATAAATAATGTAAATATTTTTACTAACAGTATCTACTTGAGTTTTTTTTTTGTATTTTCATATAAATATGAAACTGAAGCTCCCTGGCTGAACTAAATTTTTTGATTCGTACAGTTTTAAAATGTGGAGAGAACATCTTCTGATAAGGAGGACGTTGTTTTTTACATGTCTGCGTTTCTGCTAGTGTTTAAGATACTGTTCGAATCCGTTAACTTTTAGGTTGAATTCTGTGATTTTTTAATTAATATTTTTCATATTTCTTTCGTCATTTTACAAGCGTTGTTACGTTTGAGGTACCCATGTTTTTTCTGAGAATAGTTAGCTATAGACTTTGTATTGGTTTAACTACTTTATAATTACAAACATCCCTAAAACAACGGTATTCATGTAATGGTTATATCGCCAAGTTTAAAAATAAAAAGTGTTTGAACGGTCGAGAATTCGAAGAGAAAGAAGACCAGGAAGTCGAGGAAGAAGTTTTTAGGACATTGTTTTTGCGAATTTGAGGTCCTTTATTCATAAGCACTCCAAGATAGCGATGGGATTTCGGTCTTCGTAAACAAACAAGAACAACGTTTGGCGTGTGGCAATAATAATTCAATAAGTTCTAACGGTCACGTCCCCATAGTGTAATATTGTTAAAATTTTAGTCTTGTATAGCAAACATTGTTAAGAAGTAATAAAGTGCGTCTAGGTAGGTACGTGAGGCTCTTTTTGATACGAAAACAGCTCTGGTTAAGTTAATAAAGGAAAACCGCACACCGGAAATATACAAATAAAAAAACAGCTTCCATTTATTGAAAACCTCACACCGGAAATATATAAACAAAAAAACGGCTACCATTTAATGTAATATACAATGGAAAAGTAATTTATTAATTGTTTGGTCCATTAGGATAAGGAAACCACCATTAAAATTTATTGGTTAATCTAATAATTATTTGGTATAATTATTTTGTTATTGCATTATTTTAATATTTGATTACTCATTATAAAGTTGAAAATCAAGCTTAGATTTTAAATAGACCCGCTTTTTCGGGAATAGTGTTTGTCGTATAGAATTTTGTATAAAAGTACGTATAGAAGACGAATGGGCATACAACCCACTTGGTCTGAAGCCGCTAATCCCGTTCATAGACAATTGTAATGTAAAGCCAAAATTACATTAGTTTTCTCTAATTGATGTTCCCTGTCGCAAATGCGTTGTTACTCCTAATGATTAAGTTGGTACGCGTCGGGTAGTATGTTTCCCCTACAACATCTTTAGAAACCGAACACAGAAGCACGTAAAACTGCTGTTATTGCCAATAAAAGGTATTCCTCTGGACTTAAACAACAAAGAGCAACAAAGAACCAGTTTTAAAAACGTTCGCGCTAATTTGGTATCCATGTACAGATTATACAACTATTTAAAATTTCGGTTATACGTTTTTGACGTTTACTGCGTCTGACAGTCAATCTAAACATGTTATATTATATTTTTTGGTGTGCGGCCTCCCTTATTATGAGCTGTCGCAGGCGGCGGGCACGCGCGCCGAATTCACAATCATCCACTGATAGATTGTAAATAACAATCTTGCTTGTAAAGCTGGAAAATAAGCACTATACTGACTTATTCTATTGTTAGGAAGTTATGAAAATGTTTCATTTATGCAGGAAATTATGATGTCTATTCTGCCCTCAGAAGCGCAAAAGCTGTATCAAAAAAAACGATTTTTTGATTTATGCCTTCAGATTGCCTTAGAATATTAAACACGTTATAATCTAAGCTGAATAACTTATAGGTAGGTAATTTAGTTATTAAAAATATAGTATGAAAATATCCTTTCTCTCAATTTACTAAACGATACAAGGAAACAACATTCACGTAACATCAATTTTCTCGAAACTTACTTCAAATGAGATACCGCTTTTGTGCTTCTGAGGACAGTATTAAGGTCATTCGAAAATAAATACATATATCCTTCCTTATAGTTTTTGTACGTAGTTTCTAGGGTAAACAAACTTAAATTCCATAAAAACTATCAGTTTTTAAGATTTGAAAATATCGTTTTAAAGACTAAATAACGCGGCTGTTTTCGAATTTTTTTCTCTTATTACAGTCGTCCCGGCCGGTAGCACACGTCCACATTTCTAATTAATTATATTTTTATTTTTTTTCAAACTTTTAGATACCTACATTTACCTATAAATTGCAAGTTCCCACAATATTAGGACATAATATAATGATTTCCTTAATCGATATTTTGAATTTAATTTCACTTTCCATACGTATAAACTTTTTCTTAATTCGTTAAATCAATGAGCCGAAGTGTATGTACCTTCGACACAAAAAGTCAGTACAAATGATGAAAGGCTTATTTGAATATGTTAAGATAAATTCTATTCAAACTTTAAATTTTTTTTTAATTTGTACAACTATGTTTATACTGAAATATGTTTAAGAAAATAACAAAGTTTTCTTAAGGCTCAATTCGAACGAAGTTGGAAGTTGCGTTATTACGGGCTGTCGCAGCCGGCGGGCACGCGGCCCGCATTCGGAATTGCAAACTGATCATACATAGTCTATTTACATCTACATTCTTGTCTTTGTATCGTAAATTTAATTGTTTATCAGGTGGCAGAACCAGTGCAGTTCGACCGGGGAAGTACCACCGGCACACCTATTTCTAGCGTAAAGCAGTTCTTGTGTGAAAGTGTTTGGCGGCTTACTTAGATATTCGGCGATCTTAGTCTTCGGGAGTAGCAACGCATCTGTGATCGACTTCAGATAGACCCCTGTTCTATATGAAGTTGCTTCCCACCATTGTTAAACACCTGTATATTATGTTCCTTACTGACAAATGAATAAATGATTTGATTTGATTTGATTTGATCTGTCTGGACGGGGATGGAAACCCAAAAACCACTGTGTGTCTGACTGGTGTGGTGACCAGTACTATAAATTTTCAATTTTTTCAATCAGCATTCATATTGAAATGAATTAAAACTTATATGTGGAAGATAACTTTATTTTTGATAAGGAACATAGGGATAACAGAGATATATGTTACTTTTATCAAAGTTTGTCTTTTTTACTGTAATAATAGGTTTCCATTGGTTTCTAGGATCACCTAAATGTTTGAACGGGATATTATTGTACTTTCCTGTTTTGAGAATTTTTTTCAACTTCAGTTTTTTAAGTTAAACTTTAAAATCTGTACCATAGTAAATAGTACCAACACTAAATGAACACATTATTTTAAGTTTTTTTTTTTTTACTTTGTTTATTAGAAATTTAAATAGGAAAGGACCTTAGTCATGGATTTCAGTATTTACCCAAAATTGGATTACCATTAGTTCAGAAATAGGCTTTTGAAATGGATTTATTAATAATATATCTCTGCTCTTCTAAGCAAAGCTATAACCTTAAGACAACTGTTGAAACACCAAAATAACCATATTTTAAAAACTGGGAAAAAAATATTTATGAAGTCTTATGGCATCTTATATGGTATTTAAGTTCTTAAGTTATAAATTTATATTAATTATTATGTTTACATATCATCATATCTTTAAATAATTGAAGTTAACCATAACCTTTTAATAATAAAACCGGAAGAGACCTGCTTTTATCCAATACTTTGTGCTATACGTTTATAATTAACTTATATACAAAATAATGAAGATTATCAGTGAGTCATGTTTTCCTAGCATAATGATAAATGGGCTATTCTAAAAATTATTTATACTGTATAAAATTAAAGTTTGTTGAACTTAGCACAGCATGTACCTACATTTATAATCCTAGGTTCAAAACCAGTGGTGTTGCAAGAAAATCAAAGGGGCAAAAGTAAAACAAGGCCAACAACTAAATTGTCCAGTTTATTTTTATTTCAAATGTGGGAGAATTTTCACTCGTGCAATTCATACTTTGCAGGTCAGTCTGAGGAGACCCCGAGATTAAGTGCCCTGGAGCACTGCCCCATCTAGCTATCAGCATCTAGCTCTAGGTAGCTACACTACTGTTCAAATATGACAACATTTCTAAATTTATCTTAATGATCCTGATAAATACATAAGATAGTTTCAAAGCTTAATATTATTCCTATTACTTTTATAAAAAGATCACTTTGATAATTGATGTTGCCTGAGACATCATACTTGGTCTCTATAATGAATATTTATCGAGAACTAACCCAAGTAAGGGTGGGATATCTGAAAATCCTTCATGATCACCTGTAATCAACTGCAAATAAGATCAGCGTGACCTGAGGTTGACCACAGGTTGTCACCCCTTTGGGCTAAGTTGGAATGGATTGGAATTGGAGATCTCTCCCTTACTCCCTTAGGCAAGAATACAGCAGCGTTCAACACTACTGTTAGGCAGAAATAGGTGTGGCATTGGTGCTCCCAGAGGTGAATCACAAAGGGTTCTACCTTTAAATATAGATCTTATGGCTAAGTGCATTATTGCAATTGCTAAGCGAATTATTGCAGGAGCAGTGATAACCTAATGGTTGAATCTGGGCCTCTCTATCGAGATTCAGAGGTTTAAATCCCAGACATGCACCACCGATTGTTCTTAAATTATGTGTGCATTAGAAATTAATTATCACTGCTTTACAGTGACGGAAAACATTGTGAGGATTCGCACTTGGCCAGCTTGGTAGACTATGGCCTAAAAACTCTCATTCTGAGAGAAGACACGTGCCCCACACTGGGACGATTGGGGTTGAGGATGCATTATTGCGAGGAAGCTACAACCTTTTAAATGACTCGCTGTGAGACTCCACAACACTGCTCCAATGTGATGCAATAAGTGATAGTAATAGTGACAGTAATATTACAATATTGAAGTAAGCAAACATACTAATTTACATTACTGTCCACATGGATACTGCCCGAACCGCATGGTTTTAACATAGTGCTAATTATATGCCAAATAAGGAGACGTCTTAACAGGCCATGTGGACCTGTGTGTGTACCATTTTTTCTTTTTGTAATTTAATAAGTCAGAGTAGTATAGTGTAATTGTATAATGTAGATGTATAACTTTGTCAACTTGATAGTTAGTGTAAATTAGTTACTAAAACTTTCTTACAAAGATTTTAAATGAATAATAGTATACATTCTTGTAAGTTATCTAACATTCATTTATATTAGATATCATAACCAAAGTCTGAAACTGTAACATCAGCAACATACTATAATTTCGAGAAGCCTTCATAAAAGTCGCATGAGGATGCTAAATTGTTACGAAAATTCCACTGACCTGATATTGCACCATCGTAATCGAATAAAAAGACTTAGCAACATCTCCAAACTCCACCAAGTTGGATGGCGACCACCATGTGAGCATGAGGTGTATTCCGAGTACCCACACCACGAACGGAAACTCAACACGCGTAAAGCCAGAATACGAAAATCTTTTATCACTAAGCCGAGTTTAACGACTCTACCTGACGAAAATCTACGGGAAAGGTCGCGCGTGGCACAATTCCATACTTTCACATTGCAAAACATTTGGCACTAGGGACGGAGGGACGAGAGGAGCGCTGACTACGTCAGTGGCCCCGTACATCGCACTTCACGCTCACGTATCCCCACACAGACACCACATTTTCAACACACATCTCGCTTTATTCACTACCTAGCCTCTTCCATGAGACCTGTTACGCTTTTGCCACGGCATACGCCGCTAGGGAACCTCGAGGCAACCTCCCAAGAGGCCGAATCGCGACTCGAATCGGGTGTCACAGGCTCGTGTGGACCGTTTCCGTATCTCAGACTTGCTTATCGGACTTATGATCTTCAAAACTCGGAAACTTACATTGTAATTGTTATCCAACGCATTCAGAAGTCGATTACTGAGCTCATGAGCGTTATTACTCATTTATAAACGAAAATATTTAACTAAATACGACGAACGTGTCTCGGCTGCGTCGTAATGGCGGACCGACGACTACGTATGCCCGTGCCAGGGCATTTTAGCCGAATAATTCAGCTGATATCTACTGAGGCGACGCACACTCGTGTTTTTCCGTTTCTTTTGACGGGAAAACTTGATGTTTACTCCAAAACTACACTAGATGGCGGTGTACCAGTAAAGGAAATATTTAATTATTTCTCACAAATCGCATAAAATATTTTTGTATAGAGTCCTAATTAATGAATTTTAGAGAATGTCTATATAAAAATAATTAAAACTATGATGTATAGGAGAACATAATCGACCGATAATCTAATACTAGTAACTTTTAATTGGACATTTTACGGTATATGGCAAGTATTTTAATTTTAGTGCAAAAAGTTATCATAGATGGCAGTAAGAAAGAAAGAAAGAGAGGTCGTATATTTTCTATTCTTATTTCATATTTTTCTTGCCAGAACTAAAAATACTTTCCCTCGTAAATGAGCAAAATCTCAATATTCAACAGGTAAACAAGCATGTAAAACAGTAGAGGGCCAAATAGAAATATCTGTAACTTTAACTCGTTAATTATTGCTTTGCTTCATAATTAGGAATGTAAATCAAAATATTTAAATGTATAGGAACTTTCATAGCCCGTTATAACCTCAAATATAATGTACATTTATTTTGTTTAAAATTAATATGCAGTAATTATTTAGTACCCATGCTAAGCATGATATGTTTAGCATGGGTACTAAATAATTAAATGTCTTTGGTGCGTCCGTTCAGAGTACTGAGTTTGTCTTTAAGTTGTGGCCTCATAATAATTGTCATTTTTATTTGATTTAAATCTTAAAAGCGTAATAGAATCTTACGCATGTAGGTACTTTTAAATCTTAATCTTGTCAAATTCCACTACCTCACTATACTATTTAAACCTATTTCTGTTTTCAATCATCTTCTTATGCTTTTTACTATCTTTAGCTTATTTTTTTTAAATTGTTGCTGTGTTTAACGTATCTCTTAATTTGTTATTTAGTAATTGTAAATGTGTATTACTTTGTATTATTTAGTAATTGTAAATTTTCTTAGTTATTTTTTTCATTTTTTTGGGTACAAAGAAGTATATTATTATAACTTTTCTTAAAAACTAAGTAATCGTGACTTCTTCTCTTAGTTATATGAAGTAAAGCTTAATGTTGAGAAATCAGAATTTACCGATAATTAGTCTCTTTCATTGAGCAGTTTCCTTGATGTGAAGAAATAAAGATTTGCAATTTTATTAATTTACTATTTGATATTGGGTAACATCTTATTTCATGTCTGTAATTACCCTATATTGAAATAAAGGTGCCACAGATCCCATACATTAAAAGAAATAAAAGTTGGGAATATCAAAAAACATACAACTACAAATTATTTTTATAGCATACTTTTTAATTAAAGGTAAAAATTGAATTATACAATAAAAAATAATATGCATAACTAACTTGGACGATTTCCGAACGAATTTGCATCCTTGGGAATTTAATTTTTTGCTACTAGCAACACTGTAATCTGGCCATAATCTTTCAAAACGTAAAAGTGTCATTTTTCGATTTGTATGAAGTCGTGTGTCGCGTAAAATACGATGGCATAAATACATAAATATACATATTTTCTTTTAAAATAAAGCGAATTAATTCGCGTTTCTAGTTGAATCAAATTTTGCAGAGTCATGTAAACCTGATTGCGGATCGAAATACGGTCATCTGATTGATAAATGGCGAAAATATTAGTTTGTGTGTTGTGTAGTGAGTGAGGCGATGGATCGTCGGTGTTCACAGTCGGTTCGGACGCTAGTTTTCGACGATTCGGACTCTGATCCGCCTAAGAGCGGTCAGAAGAAGGACTTGGCATCGTCCGGGTTCCCGTCGTCGCTGAACCAGAGCGTGGAAGGTCAGAGAATTAGACTAGTTAGTGGAATAAGTAGCGTGTTGTTGTCATAGACATTTTGTAATCGGTGGTGTTTTCAAGGTTTACTCAGCTGTCAATACGATTCGTGTTTAAGGCGTGAATGAGCGGACGCGGGCGATTGGCCGCGCCGAATCGTGCGCCAATTACGATTTGAGATGTTTTTCGTGACCGCCTACATGGGTACAAGCTGTCTCGGTTCTTAATGAACGCAAGTGCAGTACAGATAGCGATTGATAACACGATAACTCACGTACCGTGTACAAATCTTGATCTAGATTAAATGGGCTGAATGTATTTTTAATTATGACAAACGGCCAAATGAAACTACCCACACATGAAGGCTATGTGGGTCATTATATTGAGGGTATACAAACAAATCTCTTTTGCGATGTTCATACATAAATATGTATTTGTGCAACATTTGCATATTTTTTGCTGCTGTGAAATGTTTTTACCTAACTGTGATATTTCATATGACAGTTGGTTTGATTGGTTTTATATATTTTTAATACGATTTCATTTTAAAACAATGTATAGCAAAAATAACAGGTTTTACTAATTTACTCTGATACTTAACTCATTTTTGTTTAAGAGAATAATGGATTTTCTTAACCCTCATTCTCTTAAAAAAAAATATATTATACAAACTAGTACACTACATAACATTTACCTTGCCTTTTGAAACATCTCTGATTTACAGGCATAAGAAATTGGACTCAAAACTTAAGTAATATTAGAATAAAATTCTGACAACTTTTAGTTTCTTATAATAGGATATATAGTAAGGAGAAAAATCAGAAACAAAAAGCATTGAGAAAACCTGATTATATGGTGATCATTCAATTAACTTTTAATCAGTTCAAAGTTTAATAAACTCTTAAATTGTTAACAGTATGATGATTAATGAAAGTACTCTCACTATTACCTAGATTCAAAATTATGTTTGCAGTCTTATCTAGAGCGGAACAGGTTCCGTTACTTTTTAGTACCGTCCAAGAAGCACCTGGCAATTGTTATTTATCAGTAAAACATTACATTTGTCCATACATAGTATCTAAATAAAAATTCCCCATGCCTATTCAACATTTAGTATATTGTAAAAATAGTTCACAAAATTCATATTAAAAGAATGAAAATTTATCTATTTATCGCATATATGTGTAAAAAATATATACATGTTTATTTGTTTGTGCAAATGCACACTCCGATCCCAGGGCTACTGGAAGAAATTTAAGTTTGAAATAAGTCCTTTGTACAACATTCATTTTATGTTTGTATTTTTCATTATAACATGTACAAAAACAAAATAAAATTAAAATTAAATTAATGGAATTAAATAATTTGCAAGACAGAGAATAAATAAAATTATATAAATTTATATAATTGTTCAAATTTAGAGCTGTCTGTGGTTTGAAATTGAATAAAACCAAAATTACTGAATTTAATTAAAAGAATTGACTTTGTTTAATGACTTTGTTTAATTACTAAATCTTTCTACTCTTATCTATTTTTTTAAATATAAAGGTTTGTTAATTTTTTAAAGTTCCGGTGAAATTAAGTAACATCCAGTAAAACCCTAAAATATTGTACTTATGATTATTAATACCTTTTATTGTTTTTATAATAAGAACAAGATTTCTTTTATGATTAGCAAGAAAATATCCTAAAAAATATTTCTACACTTCTGTAATAATTAATAATGCATTAACATAATGCAAAAGACCTTGCTTCCTCTAAGGACTAAGTTGGAATGCCTCATATCTCTACAAACCCATCAAACCAACTTTATACTGTTATCTGAAAGAACTCCCACAGTTCCATTGTCTGTCAAAGACTAGTGTCAATGTTTGTTTTATTTAGTATTTGAACCTCAATTTAGTACTTAGTCTAACTGTAATTAACATTTTATGTGGGTGGTTTTACTTGAAGCTTTCTTAATTCGTTTCTTAGAAGTTGCTGTTGGAGGTTTGTAGAAAGTATTATTTGAATAACTTAGAAGTGACATATAGCTTATAAATGTTAACATACCTTTAGTTTAAACATAATGACTATGTATCTGCATGATATTTTGTTTCCTTACACCAAGGGTGCATGTTGCCTGAGATTCGTTTACTTATATATGAGGTGACCTCCTCAGGAGTAGCAACACATTGTGATCGACTTCAGATAGAACCTCTTTACTATATGCAGTTGCTTGCAGATGTCCATGGGCGGCAGTAACCACTTACCATCAGGTGGACTGCAAGATCGTTTTGCTACTTCAATCTGATAGAAAAAACGCTAAGCATTCAATCACAATAAAAACAAGTATGTATATAACATTCAATCTCATATGGCGAAAAAAATTAGCTGCAAAATGTATTAAAATTAGTTCTGAAGTTTGAGGCCAAGTGATAGTTTTGTGGACCTCGGCTTAATGGGATCAGATCTTTGGTAGGGTTGTGGATGACAAACATCCATGGGTGGCAGCAAACTACGTACCAGTATGCTGCAGAATGAAGACTTGTTTGCTACTGTTATTTATAAAAACCCCTGTTTCTAAAATCTGCTATTTGTCTTTCTTGCTGTGGATGTCAGCTTTTATATTAATAGCAAACGAATAACAGGGAACTAACCTTAAAAATAATGAGGAACCCTCTTAAAAAATAAAGTACACGAAATGTATTTTTTTCAGTTTTTTGTCTTTCTATGTTCAATATGAAAGTGATCACTTTGTTAATTTACCCGCTTTATATTAACTTTACTTCTATGTTTGTAGGGGAATATTTGAATGTGAGTTTTTTTTGATATACCACACAAATTGCGAATTTTCTTCATGTTATTTCTAAGTGTCTTATTGTATTACCTTTGAATCCTATGCTAGAGTTGCATATGTTTATTTACTTGTCCATGCCTTATGTGGGTGTGTCTGCACGTAATTTGTTTGTGATTCATTTCTATGCGGCACGACCGTCGTACGTGTTTTAACCTTAAGCAGAAGTATTCACGTTGTTTTTATACGAATGACTTTACGGCTATTTTTTGCGTAGATTTTTTAATTGTTTTTTTGTGGGATAGTGTTGATTTATGCACCGGGTTAGTTATAGCGTCGTAACACCGCGATTTGATACGGTAATAAGACTCAAATCTTCTCGATGAATCTAACTATTATTGCGATCTTGTATATCAACTCTAATATAATAAAGCTGATGAGTTTGTTTGTTTGGTTCAACGCGCTAATCTCAGGAATTACTGGTTCGAATCAAAAAAATGTTTTTTGTTAAACAGTCCATTTATTTAGGGAGGCTGTAGGCTATATAACATTACGCTGTGTTAGCTTGTGTGCCGAATCGTTGAAATGTTAAATCCGCGAGTACGGATGTGATCCATTGGTGTCTAGATTCGTGAATGCGATTACACATCTCAACTTTTCTTAAACTTTAAATTGGGGATACTTTGCAATGATGAGCAAAAATGTAAACAATTGTTTTGAGTAAACGTAATAAACTCTTCCTAAGCGCTGAGAAAATATTTTCAACAATATGATTCAAGTACTTTGTGAAGTATTGTACATAATAAGTAATGTTAAGATATATGATTTTAGCATTACAAATGAGCCAAATATAAAGTTGTCAGGTATAAAATATTTTAAGTGGAATTTAATAGTATATCCTACTTATCTAATCGCTTTTATACATTCTGAATTTAATTTATATAGTAAATTATATTAATATTCACGTATAAATGTAATAAATAATGCGTAAAAAAGATCCGTTTAATACGTATATGGATACCGATATTTTTCGTGCCTCGGGTATCCACGATATGTATATCCCGTATATAATTACATGTGTGTAAAAGAAAAATTAAGATATTTCTACGAAACCACGTGATTAATTAAGAACATAATCCAATGTAATGTCTTATAGGGACTATTTACGTCGTTTCCCTGTTTTTTTAGTTATGCGTTTTTGGTCATTGACATGGATAACCGACTTCAAATAAGCAGGGATCCTATCCAAGAATAATTACAGATATATTGCAGCCTCCGAGGACTCAGTTATAACGCGTAACGTTAGTATAGAAATAAGGCAAAGATTTTATCTACATTTTCTGGGTTGGTTAGTTCTGTTTACGTTGCAAAACAACAAAATAAAAATAATATGTAGGTAAGTAATAGTAGTAATATCAGACTTTATTATTTTTTAACAGAAAAAGAACGTTGTTATTGAAATAATGACATGATATTTCTACACGGGGAAAATATCGCGTTTCTACATAAAAAAATATTTTCATAATTTCCCTAGACACCTACAAAAATTTTCCGATGGCCCTGTTTCACGTTATGAAATGTAATTAATTTAACTTATTTAATTATTGTTAATACGAGCAAATGCAATGTAATGGGTGACCCCGTTTTATGAGTACTCTTCGTGTAATTAACACGTCTGTGCCAATTGGAAATGATAGTAATTAAATTATGGAAATTTTATACGAACATGAAGAAGGAAAGTTTTATTGTTGGCTGACATGTTTATTTATCTTAAACTTGTTTTTGCGAATGTACACGCATTAGATGAGCTAACATACTTTGATGGGTGGTAGAAAAGTAGTAAACGAGCAATGGTAGTCTAAATGTTGACTCGGCCTGTTCATTTCGGTCCAAGATTCGAATCACAGACATGCATCATTGATTTCTCTTTTCTTTCACAAAATTATGTGCGCTTTAGAAAAATATAATTATCACTGATTGACCGTTAAAGAAAACATCGTGAGGAAACCTGCACACCTAAGAGTTCTTTAAAAAAATAAAAATCTGCCAAGTGCGAGTCGGACTCGCGGGCGAAGGGTTCCGTAGCATTATCATTCACAAATCTTGAAGAGAAAATATAGCTCTGTTGTAAAAGTAAATAAATAAAGTGGAACATTTTCCAACTACCAACATAAGTTTGTTTTTCATAGAGTTTGTATGAATTACAAAGTTATGTTATTCGGTTTTTGAAA
>DWNE01003276.1:0-16983 GCA_018249875.1 Cecropterus toxeus | reverse complement strand
GACTGAGATGTTCGCCTCATACATGTATAAGTGATCCGGCAACCACACCCTTCTATAGAAATGCAAGAACTTCTTCACGTTAGAAATAGGTGGGGTGGTGGTACCCGGTCGAACTACAATGGCTCTACCACCTTGTTAAATAATGTGTTGACTTATGTTGTATACAATAGATGCTAAAAAATCATTACTTCAAGATAAAAAGTTATGAATTGGTAAAATGAGAGAGGTTTAAATTTGACTGTGTATCTGACTAAAATAAGAATCATGGAGTTTACATGTATTTTAGACATTTCTTGCCATTTTAATAAAGTATTAAAATGGAATTGCGGTTAATTTACATTAATTTACATATTCATTTATTATTGATAGTTAATTTAAACAGTTAAAAACTGGTTATAAAATAATATAAATTATTTTCTCTCATGAAAGCGTGATAAAAAACGAATACATCTGAAAATAAAATCCGATAACACAATTGATACGACTGATCGGCGATATAAGAGATCACTATAGTATTCTATTTCTGGACGGAAACGGCTTTTCATCGTTACGGCTCGGCCTCGGGCGAGCTTCTTTAACTATTTATGAACCTTAAAAGTTATCCGATAACGGTGGAATCCGAGCAAAGTGGTACTTACCTAGTTCGCCCTTTGTACCGCATGCCGTTTATAGACTTAATACGATTATGAGTAGTCGAGTAAAGAGATAAACCGCTTTTGTATTTTGAATCCTGGGGTCATAATAAACACAATCTGTCCATTTCCGCAGAGTGTCGGTTCGTTTGTCATTTCTGGCAGTAAAACGACATTGTGTGGAATTAATGACCGCGGTATCGATTCGATGGGTCTCGAAATGGTCTTATTCTGTAATTATATTATGTAGATTTAGTAAAGTGCGCTTGACTCTATAAGGGATCCCTTAGCATCCTCTCAGCGAGAGCTCTTGAACATCTCCCTCTTCCTCCCATTGTTTATTTTGTCTACGACTTCCGATAGAATATTTTAGCGGGTGAAAATCGAATTACGTCAATTCGACAACGAGAAGGTGACAAAAATGTTTAGGTGTGAAAGCCCGTCTACCCTTGTATTGTAATATGTTACGGGTACTCACGATATGCGGTTTTTGAATTTCTTTTTGCCGATATTTTGAGCCAGTTACATGGATCGTGGTCACGGAGAAACACCGTTTCGCTGTGACTATGTATTAAAATGTATCAATTCCGCGATAATATCAGCTTAAAATCAGATACCCTTGTATTGGCTTGAGTTGTAATATTGTCAAATTCACATTGAGGCAATAATTCGTACAGTGGCCATACCAGACTCCTACACAAGTGGTTCAAGTTGCAATCCTCAGCTGAACAAACATTTACTTAATAAGGCTGTGATTCAAGAAATATTACATTTCGAAAGAAGATGTAAGCACATCTAAGATAAAATTATATTTTAGTTCCAGGATTGAATATATATTTTTTTGATGTTTGTAGTAGATAGATTATAAGAAATCCAAGTGTCAAGTTAGTACTTTGTTTATATGGGAAAAATTTTATTTTCAGTATTTTATAGCTCAGGCATTACAGCTGAAATTTTCATTTCTATGTACGACGAGATTTACGATAAAAGATGCAGTTCTCGTTAAACATTTTGTAATAAACATGAACTTAGCAATTTAACTGTTCCGTTTTACGACTGTCAATTACTTACGAGCCTAAGAATGGCTACAAGTGACCTAATTAACTGACTAAATGGCAATCAACGGCTGTTAACTATCCATTTCTATTCAGCCTTTGTGAAGCCAAATTCGGTCCTTTTACGATTAGATTAGACAACATTTTTAGATTCCTTCTTAATAATTTTAAGACTTACCTTTATAAATCTTTTCGTTATCGAATTTGGAATTGAATAATAATATACTGTTTATGTACAATATTTTAAGATCATTCTTATTGACACGATAGGTAGTGCAAAATTTAAGAATCGTAAAATATATTACTGAGAAATGTGTAAATTCCTTGTATTTATAAATCTGTACTTTGGTATAAATTTGATATGTGGTAAATTGTGCAATTTAATTAAGTGCCTTATAGCATATTTTATTATATAAAAAGTATAAAAGTATATATTTTCTTAACATAGTACTTCGTATATTAATATAAACCTAATTGAGTTATATAACGACTAGTGCAAAATTTAACACTCTAATATTATATTATTGAAGTGACTAAATCCATATAATTTATATGTACATGAAAAGAACCTTCAGGATAGAAAATTATACGTTAACCTATTTCATCAAAATTTTACTATTTGTTAGTGTTCTCTTTTTATTAATAATGGAACTATGAAAGTCTGAAACCAAAGGCTGCAGTGGGGTGACTAAAATATTCGCCATCTTTAAATAGCGAAAAATGTCGTAATCAAAAAGTAGACTGACCAGATAAATGAGCTACATGCATGGAAAACTTTATGCAAATCGAACCAGTGGTTCTTGAGTGATTTAGTAACGTACAGACATAAGCCATCTCATTTCTATATATTAGTATGAATTATCCTGCTCATATATTATGTACAAAGCGTATTTTAGAAAACTCGTATTACCGTTGAGTTTGAAAAAGAAAGTGTCAAGAACACAGAAGGTAAAGCAGGTAAGGTGTTTCCCAAACTTTTTTGGAAGGTAAATTTTTCGCTCAAACTGCGCTCAAAAGTTTATCCTGTTCAGTCGTTCATGTAATACTGATTACCTTTTTGTGCCGCTTTTAAACTCGATAAGAGTTTATTTATGAATAAATTTTTGGAAACAAGATAAGTCATGAGATTTATCGTGTTTTATACATTACCGAACTGTACTTCAACAATTTATCTGTAACATATTTATAACCTATTCTCATATGCCTACGACGTCTACGGCGGGTCTACGACAGTGCAATTTGATTAAATGAATCTTAAAAAAAAATGATGCGAAGTCATTGTCATTTAATGCGCTTGAATTTTAGATGATATGAGTTGGTCAGCTGCTGCAAGACAGTTAGGCGTTTTTCGATGGCGATAGAATTCTTTGATTGATTAATTCTTGAATCTACCGTCTCATTGTAATCTCGTCACCTCATCTAATCATTATCACTCTAGTAATTGAACGGTACAATCGGTGCAATAAATAAATAAGGGTACAGAAAGCAGAGATACTGAAATTAGGCCTTTAATTAATATTTTTGCAACTTAAAATAGGTTGAAGCTGTGTTTAAAGTACATAATGTTCGTAAATAGCGCCTTTTAAACTTTTAACTCCAGCTTAAAATAAGAGATAACTTTACAATTTTTTGGCTAGGTATCGTTAACAGATAATAAATTGCGAAGCTCATGTCACATTGTTACCATATTAATCCCAATTAGCGTAAATGTTCTTTTGTCTCATTAACATAAAGAGAAGAACCGCATGTAATTGAACAAATGAGCGAATGAGCAATAATTCACTTACAATTGCCTTTAAACTCGAGTCAATCAGTCCATAATGGGTTAATTATCGAACGGGCATCACGTTAATTTCGCTGTTCGAATTCATCTTAGTATGCTCGTTGCAAATCTAATTTGCAACTGTCGCTTTTACTCAATGGACTGAATGTGCAACTTTGTGTAATTGTAATGGAATTTATACCAAAAAGTAGCTTTTGACCGCGGCTTCGCTCGCATTAAGAAGTATTTAAGAAGTAGTTAGAATTGATCAAAATCCTTTCTTAGCGGATGCCTACGTCATAACATCTACCTGCATGCCAAATTACAGCCTGATCCGTCCAGTGGTTTGGACTGTGCGTTGATGAATCACTAAGTCAGTCAGACACGTTTGCGTTATATATATATTTAGATGTACAGTGCATATTGAGGCAACTTTCGTATTAGTTTAACACCTTGTCATCGATTACTAATGCATACTGTGAAGTGTGAATCTTGCTTGAATTGCAACCCTGAACGCAATTTCATATGCTGTCATTGTCCAATTAACAGTGGGTTTTTCTGACTACGAAATATTTTCACAAATACATCACCAGCCATTGCCATAAGAACAACGTGTTTTTAAATTTATAAAGAGCTACCATTTTTGTATTTCTGCGGAATAGGCTGATCTTTTTGGCAATGCAGGACGGTTGAATTCTTATGTATTAGCCGTTTTTTGAACGTGTAAGGGTTAGGCGGAGGGTAATGAATTTTACATTATGGCATTTTAAAAATTACATTCATAGAAAAAATACGAGGGATCCAGTTCTTATCATTTGGTTACGGAACATTTAAAGCCATTTATATTAATGGAACAAGCTACAAACTAAAATAAAGTAATTGTCGCGGACACGATCCTTATGTTAATTTACTGCAGTTCGAACTTAACTTACAGTTCGCGTTGCAAATGTAATTTACAACTGTACCCTTTATTTGAATAGTAATGCATTTTATATGCTTTAAACTTGTACAAGTTGTTTTATTTTTTGTTTTATTTAGTTTAGTTTAGTTAATCGTCGTTCATAGCGCTGTTTCAAAGTCATTTGCATATTTTAAACGTTGTTATTTAGTATTTTTTATTCAAATATAATTTAATAAAATTATAGACGAAAACAACAACGTAACAGTGCTGTTATTAAGCAAAAATACATAGGTGTGGCAAAGCTCTACCACCTTTAACCTTGGCGTTAAGTACTCACTACCACCCAACTGAATCTATAAAGAACAGAGGAGTCTACTTAATACCTGACATGTGTTGCTATTCCTAAGAGTTAGGATAGATAATATAACTACGTCAACCGGTTGATGCCGGTTGGCGGTGTTGATACACCTTTTCATCTGAACTCCAGAACTACTTCACGCTATAATATGTATGTGTAGCGACAGTTCATCCGTAGTAAATAAATACTACTTCTACTCCTTTTTAAAATACCGTACTTTTATTTAAAAATGAAACATTTTATAATAACGATGTTTCATTAACAAGTGCGTCACACTTGACGTCACGCACGAAATATCAGTTTGATTAAAATTTTTGATATATTGCGTGTCATGTTTATGGCAGCGATCTAACGCGAAGCAGTATAAAGAGAAATTAAAAGGGAGTTGAAGCGTAATATAACATTATTACAGGAGCAGCCAACCATCGGGAAATATTGAGGCCATATTTTCTACGTTCGTTGGCTATCGAAGACGTAGTGGGACTCGGGAGAGCGCGAGAGTCGTAATTGGTTCGAACAAATAACAATACATTGCTATTAGGTTCTGTTCTCTTGTTGTTAATATTTATCAATTGTTTCTAGTTTTCCGATTTGTAGAAGCGCGACGTCAATTGATTTATTGCTTTGCGATCGGGGGATTAATTTCTAATTCGTTTTTAAGATAACAACCGTACCCGACGACCCGCACGGCGGAACGGTTATCATAACGGTCTGGCACTATTTTCCGGGTTCGACGTCCGGCCAGATATCGGGTTTAGGAATTCCCATGTTTGTCCATTTTTACGTATTCATGGCACTCGAAAACCCTTTTGTCTAATGGGTTATTAGTAGAAAAAGTATTTTTATTGTAATTATATAAAATAAATACGAAGTTTAACATGTATGTTTATAATTGCGAGACAAAGTATACACAAAGATTTTAGAATATAAACAATATTGGCGTATAATTTGAAATAATGTTTATGTTACAGGAAGGAAATATAATTTTAGTAGTATTAACAAAAATAATACCAAAAATTCACACTAGAAAAATAATGGGGAAAAAATTATTTATGACACGGATCCCATTACTCAGGCTTATAAAATATTGCTAAAGTACTTATCGCTTCGCTGCAGGCTTTTATAACGGTCAAATTCTTTGTTCAATAAATATTAACTTCACAGGGAATTCCTGCTTATTTGCCAAAAATGTCTACGCCAAAATTTTATGTTTTGCAGCAATATAAAATTAATTGTTTCATCTTAGGACGTTGAACGTTTAAGTTATGTGGCAGAATAGTTACACCTAATATACTAACAACAAATTTAGCAAAATATTTCTTGATCACTTGCCTTTACTCTCCTACCACTATTGTAAGCGTACTAACAGCGCTAATCGTAATAACAATATAATACTTTATTGTAAAGAAGAAAGATTGTTGTTGTAAATTTGTACTTTCAGTAAGGAAGAAAATTCAAGCGATTTTAAGAGTATTTTTTAATTCTATAAAAGCTTTCATGAAAAGATGGGCGTAATGCATGGAGCTTATGAATAAGTATTTAAAGAAAACTTTTTTGTAGCCATGCTTTGTAAGGTAGGTACTTTTCAATTCACCTGATATAAACTAATTACTTACGCATTCGTTTAAAAACGGCAAAAATCAGGTTCGTTGTGTGGGAGCTCTTCTTTAATATTTGTTTTATGATATTTTCACCCGACTTTGTTAGAAGGGGGTATTGTTTTCCGATCGTATGCATGTATGTTTGTTGGTACAGATGCCTATTTCTTTGGCACGCGCTATATCTAGCTATTAAGGTTCATGAGGTGCAGCCTGGTGACAGAAAAACGGTCGAACGAACAGACGGATAGACTGACAGTCGAACAGACAGACATACGAATAGACGGACAGACGTTCAGGCGGACAGAAGGAAAGACGGGTAGCGGAGTTTTAGTAATGGGGCTCCGTTTCCTTTGGTCACGAAACCCTAATAATGACTTACTACTCACTTACCATTTATTAGTTTGTGGTCGTACAAGTGGCTGAAAACATGAAATGATTAAAGATTCCCCAAGAGTAAAGTGAAGAGAGAGAACAAGGAAAGAAAAGTAAAATCATATCAATGTAACGTGTTCTGAACGTTATTTCGAATGAATAAACTCGATTGCCTTGTACAAATACAAAATGGGTAGGTTGTTTTATTTTGTACATTTACGAAAATAATTTCTTGAGATTTTTTTATCAAATTGAAGTAGCAAACGTGCAGTCCACCTGATGGTAAGTGGTAACTGCCGCCCATGGACATCTGTAAACAACTTCATATAGAACAGGGGTTCTATCAGAAGTCGATCACAGATGCGTTGCAACTCCTGACGACTAAGATGGTCGCCTCATATACAAGTGAGCCGGCAATCACGCCCTTCCAACGAAACGCAAGAACTGCTTCACGCTAGAAATAGGTGTGGCGCTGGTACTTCCCCGGTCGAACTACACTGGCTCTACCACCGTAGTAAGTGGTCACTGAATGAACAATTGTACGCAGTTTCATGGGTGCAGACAAATTGTTAAGAACTAGTAAAATCGTCCCTTCTTCCTCATTTTTTTTCCTTCTTTGCAGTCGCCATTATCAAAAATCACATAGCCTATTTCACTCTCCTCCTACTCAAACTAAGACAATTGTAATGATATGTCATACGTTACGATCCGTCAAGCTTTTGGCTTTGGGCTGTAGCGCGTGCCAAAGATATGGACATGGTATATGCAAACAAACAAACATACATACATACGCTCAAAAACATTACCTGCCTTCTGATGGAGTCGGGTAAAAAAGGGTATTATCTGATATCCCCCGAGTTGCCTGACAGCTAATGATCTCATACGACAGTGAGGCAGCAAAGGTACCCTTCTATCGAAACGCAGCAACTGCTTCGTCAGAAATAGGTGGAGCTGTGATCCCTTAATCGAACCTCGCTCGTCGAACCTTACAGCCCCTGGTAGTATTACTTCCTTAGATTTGCTTAATAAAGCGGAAAAAAATCATACGGTCGTTTGATTCAGCTCAGTGTTCACAAAACCGAATCTCTGATGTAACTAACAAAAGAAACTACTACTTTTCCATTAAAAGTCTCTTGGCGCGGTATTATAAGATATGAAAAGAATATCTTCTGAATTCTTCATATGGAAACGAGTTTCTGTAAGTTTTTGATTGATTGAAGCTAAAAGTATCTATCTAACCTTCGGAAGTTCTGTTCATTAGTTATAAAGAAGTTAGGTAAGCTAAAAATGTATATTGAGAATACTTAAACTATGTATATGTTTATTAACCTCGTTTACAAAAATGTAGTGCCATTTAAACCAATCTTTTTTATATAAGATGGAAGCAACAAATGTACATGTAGTGTATTTGAAGGTAAATGGCCACTACCACCCATGGATATCTGTAATCGACCCCCAGATTAGATTAGAGTCTCACCTAAGCTTCGCTTCAGATGCGTTGCTACATCTGGAGACTAAGATGGGACGCCTTGGTATATCTCCCTTACTACATCTTTTAGAAAACAGTTATCCAGCTGGTAGAACCAATGAAGTTCGATCGGGGGAGTACCACCGCCACACCAAGTACTAGCGTGAAGCAGTTCGTGCGTTCCGGTGGAAGGGTGTGGTTACCGGCTCACGCATTTTGTGATCGACTTCAGTTAGAACCCCTGTTCTATATGAAGTCGCTCACTGGTGTCCATGGGTGGCAGTAACCACTTACTATCATGTGGGCTGCATGTTCGTTTGTTACTTCGTTCTTATAAGAAAAAAACAGTAATAGAATACTGTTATTAGATAGAAAAGTATGTGACGTTGTTGGTTGGAATTAAACCACGAAGAGTTCTTCCACTTTGAAACATTTACTTTTTACTAGCTGACCTAACAGACTTTGTCTTTTCTTAACTATTCATTTTGAATTAGAATTTGGTAAGATTGCGGCTGGTATAAAGGTGGTTATAAAGTATTTTCTGTATCTTTTTCTTCTACTACCCACCTAAACGCCCACGTGATGTCCGAAGAGGGAGCTAGTAATTCTAACAATCTGACATGTATAAAGATTTTATTTTATGCAATCAGCTATATTATAAACAGTTATTTTATCATTCCATAATAAATTATGCATTTTTATAATTAATTATTATGCTACAATACTACTTACGTTTATATTATTTACAATTATGTTTTACATAATTTATTTAATCGTGTTATCACATACTTCATTTAAATATTTAAACAATATATATTTTTACCTTATTCAAAAAATGAATTTTTTGAATAAGGTAAAACAATTACCCGTAAATTTTAAAGCTAGCTGCGACCTGCCATTTCGTTAAAGTAAAATTTCATTTCATCAGTATTAAAATATTTTACATAATAAACGATATTGCCATTAAAATTAATGTAGCTCATTGATATTGATTTTTCACATTTATAATAATTGGCCAGTGGGATATTTTACGTCAAAAACGTCGAAGGATAATCCTTCGGGGATTACGAAAAAGGTTCATTTTCCGTATATCATTACTCAGTTCGAAGATTATAATTTATCCAATATATAATTGAATCTTTGTAAACTGATCTACTCGCACAAACTTAGAGCTTCTAAGGTCTTAGGCAAAGGACTTCGACGAGTCACTTCGGCTTGCCTAAAGTACTGTTGTTTGTCTACAGATAAGGCACGGAATCGATGGGAATATTATGCTCATAATAGGGAATATTAGGCCATAATTAGATTGATTGCGAACTATAAATGAACGGGCGACTGCTAAAGGTAAAATGTCATGTAGATTGCATACTTTATTAGGGCACCTTAGGCCATCGTTCAACAGAGTTATCGTACAGCAAACGATAAATTTGTCGGAGGCCTTACGAGCGGTTTTAAAATACGCGACATTTCACATTCACTACTCCGCATTCAGTCTATTGAAATGGCTTTCACCAGTGCCCAATAGTTGGACATTAAAAGCATTGCAGCTATTGACATTTACTCATTGAACACATGTCTGAAATGATGCAAATAACATAAAATTTTCCCCGAAAATTTTGTGAGAAATTTAATGAATGTGTCATTTTGATCCACTCGCGACGGATCGGCGCCACTCGGCTTCAGCGTAATTTATATTTTGTATGTGATGACACCGGTTTGATGTCGTTGATAAGGCATGGATGAATATGAACGACGTTTTATAAATTACATGGCTGATTACAAAATTCCCGAGTTTTACTTCCAAGGTCATATATATACGTTTGACTAGCTGTGTGGCGGAGCGGTCACTATACCAGTCTGACACGCAGTGGTAGTGTCCGGGTTCGATCCCCGGCCAGACAGAAATCTGCATGATGAGTACCGATTCTGTTCTGGGTATTTGTCTGGGTTTGTGTATGCGTCTGGGTTTGTTTATGTGTCCATGGTACCCACGTCACCGGAGAACATCCTAGAAAAGAAGAAAGCGTTACCTTTGGTAATTAAATGCAAGCTATAATCGATAAGCTAAATAGTAAAAATTATATGATGTCAAAATTTATCATGGTTCTAAGATTAACATGCAAAAATGAATAATTAAATAGATTTGTATATTTCATACTTTTTATATGTTAATAAGTATGTTCCCAAGTAATAAGTTACAATGATGTATTACATATTTTTTTAATATTTATATAATGTTATATCTAATTATTATTAAAGTAAGTCATATGGGAGTCTAATCAAATCTGTCAAAGCTATACAGAGCATTGTTGAGCAATGCCATTTTTTAGTCGAAATTATTATTAAATTTTATAATCTAACCACGAAGTCTTCTACCACTATTCAAAGAAGAAGTAGTAACTTTTAAACTATTAACATATTTCTGTCCTTCTAGTTTGTTTTAATATGTATTCGAGGGTGTTTCAAAACGTACAAACAATATCCATAATATATAGTCACATTATAAGGCAAATGTTTCGAAAACAACTTGGAAGAAACTTAGGCCTTTTATTCGCCGACTCGAATAGAATCTTTTATTCTTTAGCCGAAAAATATACGTTGATACTTTTTGAGTAAAGTTATACTTCTCTAAGTATGATATGAGAAACATAAGTGAATATTTGCGATACACGCGCATGATGTTATAATTATTTCTAAGAAATATCTGTAATCCGCGCTATATCCGTAACGAGTATCAAGTTTATTCAGATAACTAGCTATACCCTTTTCTACTACACCGTTTCACCTACTACTACACAAGAAAAAAATAAACATAGCGTAACGTTAATAGCGGATAACCTTCCTCAAGAAATAAACTACTCAACAAAGAAGTATTTTTTAATTCGAAACAGTAGTGATCCTGACATTAGCGCGTTCAACCAAGAAACCAAACACTTCACCTTTTCAATATTAGTATCGATTAGAATAATTGGTGTAGTCCATCGGACGGTAAGTGGTCACTACCATCCATAGTCACCTGTTGTGTACACCATGAAAAACCGCGGTTCTGAAATCGTTCAAAATTGAGATAGTCGCCTCAAAATAGACACAATTATCCTATGAAACTAATAAATATTAAATTTTATTTTTTTGTAATAGAAACCATAATATATCAATGAGTATAATCATCAAATAACTAGATAATATTTATTCATTCTTCGTAAAGCCCGTTCGAAACAAGGTTAGTTGCAAACGAATTTTGTGCATACTGATGCGACCTTCGACTTTGAGAGTATATTGTATCTTGTTTGGAAATCAATAAAATGAAATTTAACATGATAATCATTGTTTTAATTTATAATTAATTTGTAAACTAGTGCGCATTTTTCATGACAAATGTATACTTATAACGACTAGCGAATATAATGTCCTATTTTACGGTCCCTAAATAATAATAATAATAATGAATCCACCTATTAGAGCCAATATAAAGAAATAATTAAAACAATGGAATGAAATATCATAATTTATAGTCTTTATACGTTTCAGATACATTTTATCGGTACAGTCATTATTTAGCAACAACTTCATTTTTTTATATAAAAGAGATATATTTTTAAAACGCAAGTCTACATAAGCACAAGTGCAGTACAAACGAACGTACGGTAGACAACGTATGGTTACTCGTTATTCCGTACTTAGTTTCAAGTTTCAATCGCCTCTCTGCCATAGCACCCTCGACTTCCTGAGGGTTGGGAGCAATCGGCTTCATATTCTCTTTGTGCAATTTATAAATGTCTGGTATAAACGATGCTTCTGTAACTAACGGTAGTTATATTTAATAATCTAAAAGTTCAATTCCAGCTTAGTCCTCAGATATAGAAATGAGTCTGTGACCAATCTCACGAAAGACTTTGATTTTATGAATTACATGTCTATGGGCAACACTACTTCTATGTATTCCTCTTAGATTGCCGCATTTTGAAAATATAATAAATTAGAATATTATTCCCGCGACGATATTCAAGTAAAGCGATGTAAGCCAACATAGAAGATATGACAAAATTTGTGAAAAAAATGTATGTCTTAATAGGTATTAGGATAATTTTACAATTTGTGAATGATGATGAATTTATGGTAGACAACGGCGTTGACTTCGAAGCTAATTAGTTTCTTTGTAAGACTTAGGTTAAACTAAGATTTACCTCTTGGAATATATTAGAAAGACTGGATTCAATGTGATTTACTTGATGATGATAATTACTAATGTTATACCAATTTTTTCATAAATTTACGTAAAGATCAAAAGTCTATAATATTTCATTTTCTAGATTGCAAGTAATATTGTTTATTCTAAGAGTCTTCAGTATAGAACATTTCAAACTGTAACAAATTTTATTTCATACTTAGAACAAAATAGAAGAAATAAAATTCAGAACAATGAAAAGCAGAGCTGTAAAAAACAAAACAATGCACTGATCCTACTGAGTTGACATTATCGCTTACGTCCCCATTAGTCCCAGGACTGGATAAATGCCAGACAATAGGAAAAAAAGAATAGTAAGCGTTTGCATAAAATGAAACAAAACGCATTATTATGTTGCTTACATCCGAGAATAGAGTAGCAACATGATACATATTCCGTTGTTTGTCAGCGATAAGCTCAAACTGCATATAAAAAACAGCAATCTTTTCTAGCTGTTTTAGTCCTTCGTAAACAACAACAACAGTTGTTTAAAAACGTTTGTTATCCCTTTTGATTTAGGAATAAATTTGAATTTATATTAGATGTTCATTTGATCATAAAATTTAATATTTAATTCATACATTTATTTTATTATTGCTTATACCGAAAACTTATAAAATATAGGATCATAAAGACATATTCAATAGAATATATACTGTAATAATATTTAAACGTTAAACAATAGCACAATATTGTTTTAACAAAAGCAAACTACTTTGTGAAACACACCGGTCCTTTGCCGCTATAAGCTCATGTCACACTTTGAGTGGAGTTTGTGCGACAATTTAGAATATCCTAAGCCTGTGACGGTGCGGGCGGGATCGCCCCAACTGTCACGGCGACTGGACAGATGATACGCGGTGCAGCTTAGCCAGCTAGTTAAGCGATTAATTAAGAGATCGGCTTAAATTCCTGCTCGGAATTTACGGTGCTCGAAGTCGATTCTGTTCATGTTAACATTCAATTGAGAACGTAAATTTAGAATTCTGAGAATATCTTTCTGTTTTCATTCTTATGATTCTGGTTCTTCACATAACAGGCCGTGTTTTTAGGCTTGTAAAATGGACTTCATATGACACTAGCTGTATTCCGCGATTTCACTCGACGGATTATGTCAAGCCACTTCGAAGCCACTTATGTCCCCCCTTCTAGCTGCACGCTTTGATGGCGTAATAAAAGACTTCCTAGAAGAAGAACGAAGCTAAAAAAGGATCTTTTCTTCAGAATTATGCCTCTTCCTTAAAGGGTATGTATTCCTTCCGCGTAAGCGAGTACATTATTTTAACAAATCAAAGTCATTTCATTCTTTAAAAATATGTTCCAAAAACCACCTGTTATCCGCCAATAAATGAATTTGATTTTGAATTTGAAAAACCATGTTGGGATATAATGTTAATAATTGTACGAGTAAATACGTGAACATTCGGTAGTCCACTTTAGCTATTAAACTTCAAGAAGGAAAATAAAACTTGTATCATTCGAAAAACATTACGACATAAATATACCGAAATAAAAGGAACATGTTGAGTTGGGGTAAATAAAATAAAGTAAACATGATTTTTCCATACGAAATGCTATAACGATTTACGATTAAATTTATACCTTTTACCAAACAAATTGACGGAGTTGTTACCCTCGAATACTTTATTTCTCCTTTCATTTGTGAACTATAAAGTATTTTTATTATTATAGTTTTTTTTATAATAGATACATTTTCATTTTTCATTTTTTTCATTTTCATTTCTTTATACAGTGTTCTTTTTACTGGCGGGAGAACCAAAGTACTTGGACCTGTGAAGTACCACCGCTATATCTATTTCTAGCGTGCTTGCGTTTCGTTGTAAGGGTGTGGTTGCCGGCTCACTTATATATGAGGCGACCATCTTAGTCCTGGGAGTAGCAATGAATCTGTAATCGACTTCAGATAGAACAACTGTTCTATATGGAGTTGCTTACAGAGGTCTAAGGGCAGCAGTAACCACTTAACATCAGATAGACTGCGTCGTTTTCTACTTCATTATTATAAAAAATACAGACTACAATTTGTTTGTGAGACTGCCTCATATAAACATGAAGATCAACCCAATAATATATTTCCAACACCCAAAGTTTAAAATATTTATTGATTTCTACTTGTTTGTTCCTATCTGTGAGGAAACTTCCCTCGTTTCTTCGAATACCTACTATTGAATCTTATTTCTACGATTTTCTTGTTTACACAAATGGAGTATTCCACGAGGAACATAGCTGTATCGTATACAAAAATAGCCAGTAAACAAATCGGTCTTGGATTACGATTGGAGGATCCCGTGTCACTGTTTATTCGAACCGCGGAACAAAGCAGAAAAGTTTGTTCCAGCTTAGTTGTTTGAGAAACAATAGCTCCGCGTCCGATGTACCTTTTAATGTGGATATTTCAAATATATTGTTCTTGTTTAGGAACATTTTTTGTAAATAAGTATAATATAAGTATACGTTGGAAATTGCTTTCCAAGTTACATTTTGATAATCGTGTATATTTCTTAAATGTTTTAATATGTTAGTTTACTGGAAAAATAAATGAGTAGATTTAAAGAGATAAATCACGAAAATGTAATAAAATTTGTTGCACAATAAAATTAAATAAATATGGCTAATTTTAGCACACATTAACACTGATTTGGGATTTACCAACAATTAGTAGTTAAGTTAACAAGCAACATTATTATAATCCAGGTGTTTGTAGCGCGTGCCAAAAATATTGACATACACATACACGCCCGAAAAACATTACCCTCTTTCTGACGCAGGGGTGTAAAAATACTTGCCATATAATTATGCGCTCATATACACGTGGAACATAGATTAGTCGTCGTGATCTACCGAAATATATTTAGGGCCGACTTCAAAACTATGAACTATGTACTGTGTATGTTCCATACCAACATGTATTTAAAATATTTTTTTCTTTTTATGGCATAGAAGTCGGTTTCTATTTCTTGTTATTTTTTTTTAAGTTAGTTAAATTACTGATGGTTTATTATATATTACAGAAGGCCAACATTTAAGAGTTGAAGAAATGTCACCAATGGGTATACTGGAGGCTGGCATAACCCAATGCTATGTTGCTGACGGTACTGAGGCTAGTCAAGGCGGCATTTCCAAATAATCGTCTTGTCACAAAGACTTTGGTGAATCAAGGAGAGAAAACTATGGCTACCATCGCAACAAACCAATTTTATAAATAACGACAATGATATAATTTAACCTTATGACATTAATATGCTTGGGTATGACTAAGCAATTGTCTTTGGAAACCAGGTCCTACCAGGTTCTATTCAATCAGTGATCAATCAAAATGTATTGAAAGACCACATAAAGCCAACCCTCAAGTTCGTATACCACTTGGAATTCTCAACTCTACGACGTAGCAATCGGGTACGAACATAACATTAAGTAATTGAAAACTTCACTTAGTACGGCAGCCCATGGTCTAGAGTGTGTTCTCAGATGAATCTTAGCTCGTTTTCTATCTCAATTCACGGAGAACTCATAAACGTCGAATATCTTGACCTTTTTTGTTTTCGATGGGGATATCTTCAAAAGGAACCCGACGCCGCGGGAGCAACGCGCTCACCCCATCTCGACGTGGAGAATTTCGGGATCTCCAACGGAACGCAACCGAGCCCTCCAAGCGTGATTCCCCTTTTTGGCTTTTCCCGGTGATCATTAGCGCTCAATATATTCTGGTGTTTACTATGGCAAGCAACCACACATGCAAACGTCCTTCCTGGGTTCGCTTGGCTGGATGGTTCCACTCTTGCCGCCCACAACTCCGGAAGCACCCTTTTAGTTGCTAAGGACAAAAAAATATACGAGAACACGAATCGATGTCTCCTGGTTAGAGATCGCCCGATTTTCTACCTGAGGACTGAGAATATGGTAGGTCTAGATATTCGAAATCATCATTATCTAAACCTACCATATTAAAGGTGGTCGAACCTTGTGCTGCTGGTTCAACTTACCACTTACCGCAACTTACAGCAATACATGTTTCTTCCTAATAACAAGCGCTGCGGTGCAATTCCTTGAGGAGAGTCGTAAGAGAAACATACTTATACAGGCCGTTCCAACTTAATCCTCAGGGACTCAGGTAGCGTTGCACCTGTGGCCAATCTCCGGTAAGACCTTATCTGTGGTTGGTTACCATGTCTGTGGGTGACAGTGGTCACTTACTATTAAGTGTATTGCATGCATTGCATTATTTACCACTTTCATATTAAAGGTGGTAGAATCAGTGTAGTTTGACCGGGGAGGTACCATCGCCACACCTATTTTTAGCGTGAAGCAGTTCGTGCGTTCCGTTGGTAGGGTGTGGTTGCCGGCTCACTTATTGGGAGTAGCAACGCATCTGTGTCGACTGCAAATATAACCCCCTGATCTATATGAAAGTTACTTACAGGTGTCAATGAGCGGCAGTAATCACTTGCCATCAGATGAACTGCTTGATATATTATTAAAAAACTGAATATTAAAGTTGCTTACAGTCGTACTTGTTAAGAGTGCCTAATATGACTAGGACTTGCAAATGAAACAATGGACTGTATTATAAACTTGTATTACGGTTAAA
>DWNE01003275.1:0-16983 GCA_018249875.1 Cecropterus toxeus | reverse complement strand
AACCCCTATTCTACATGTATTTGCTTACGATTACCATCAGGTGGGCTGATTGCTCGTTTGCTATTTCATATTTATAAAAAAAAAGAAAAGACTATAAGGTAGAAATAGGTGTAACGGCAGTGCTCTAAGGAGCTCACGAATCAGCAATTTACCTATCTTAAGAAACGGGAGAAACACATGTAGTGTAGTACGTGAATTCTACCAATGTTTCCCTGTCTATCAATTCACCCTTACCCAGCACGATGGATTGTGTGAGGAAATCCATGCCCAGCAGCTAGATGGAAATGGGTTCATAACGATGCAGACGGCCTCGACTTCATACTAAATACAATTTTCGGAAGGTTAAATAATATATATTTTTTAAATTACGCAATTTACACTAATTTTTATATGGACCTTGTATTCTTTGTACATTCATTTATTTTCTTAAATAACCAATATTCATATAACTATCCGCCTTACATATTATCTAGTATGTATAGTAGAGATAATTTAACTGGTAGTTAAGCTCGTCTTAAGTTTAAATAAAATAAATAAATAAATTAGTACTGATAATTTTTTTCCATACTTTGTATTTTGTACCTAACATTATCTGTGAAATAATTCGAATATATATTATTGTTATAACTTTAAAGGCGTGTACTAAGAACTTACATTTCCTGTATTGGTTTAAATGTCTCTGAGGTTAATTAGTGGTGGCTTAAAAGTGACAACAGTATTATAATATCGAGTCGCGGAACTGATAAGTCGCACTGTTAAAATTAATTACATCATCGTTGTCACAAAGAAACGCATTTTAGTTATCTACCTTTTATAGATACTTGGTAGCTTAATTCAGCAGAAATGATTTTAAAATGACGTATTTAACACTTCTAGGTATTAAGTATGTTGCTGAATATTTTTTAAAATTATTTATTCAATTTTGTAATTTGGACGTAGTAGAAATGCAATAGTTGTGTACATGCCAGGAGGTAGAACCAATGTAGTTCGACCGGGGAAGTACCACCGCCACACCTATTAGCGTGAACAAGTTCTTGCGTTTCGGTGGAAGGGTGTGGTTACCGGCACTCTTTTATATGAGGCGATCATGTCAGTCCTCGGGAGTAGCAACGCATCTGTGATCGACTTCATATAGAACCCATGTTCTATTTGAAGTTGCTTACAGGTGTCCATGGGCGGCAGTGACCACTTACCATCAGGTGGACTGCATGCTCATTTACTACTTCATATTTATAAAAAAAAAAATGCTGATTACTTTTCGCTCATACATTGCAATGTACATTGCTCGTGTGTGTTTTCGTTTCTGGCCGTAGCTTGCAATGTATGTATTATATTTTTGCAATTATGTAAACGTAACCAATGATTGTTTAAGGAAACGTAATAAACTCGTACTAATTGCAATTTTATAAAGCGGAAATAGGTTTGGCGGTAGTGTATCTGGGGTCGACCACAAAGGGTTGGTAGGGACCCCGATTGTTTTGTCTCAATAAGTAACAAGTGACCCCTTCCCCGAATAATTTTTAATGTATTAAATATTTAGCAGTCGATTCAAAATAATCTTCTTTCAACTACAGTCGTTAATACCAATAATGTAGCATGCGGAATGCACTGACTTGATGGCTGTATGATGACATTCGAAAATTTTAGGCAAATTGTAATGAGGCGGTTTTTAAACTTTTGGTGCAAAATTTGCAACATTAGTAACTTACAATCCAATGCTCCAACTTTAATTCTTTACAAAATTCGTAATATTTTAAATGCCAAGAAGCGCCGCGGTCATTATTTGTGTTTGCGAAGCAATCTGCCGCGCGCACAAACATAACTCGACAACTTGTTTGCAGTTAATTATTGCTGGGGTTTGAAAAAGTTCTAACGTGGGGGAACTTGAAACGGGTTTTCTGAAAAAAAATAATGTCAGTAGGTCTCTTTGATTAGAAAGTGGTATTAACAGTATTAAATGTTCCTGAGTTATAAGTATGATGCCATATTTATTATATCCAAAATAATTTTCTACTTCAATATCCGAAACATAACTCTTTATAAGTCTTGTTTTTTTGTTTTTGTTTTTGTTTTTGTTTTGAGAAACATTTAATAACCTTACTTCTACAGCTTCTAAGCTGGCCTAACTTAACCCTTCCGCAATGAATGGTCTATCACATTCATGAAGATTTAATAAAATCTGAGTAATACAAAAGATTAACACATTCAAACAAACAACAAACAAAATGATAATTCTTCCACTTATAATATTACTACAGAGTATAGTTAAAAGTATGTTGAAATATCTAACATGTGAAATATTTCTATCCTATAATCACTAATCATATAACATTACAATAACGTTCTATTTTATCATTTGTAACTTTGTCATATATAACCAAAAAAATAAAGACGTTTCTAAACAAAACTAGCAAGTTTTCTTGTACATGTCTTAAATTTGTCTTACCAGACAGCATTACAGTCTAATTCTATGGTATAAAAAAGTAAAATCCTGTGATTCGAAGACTCCAATTCAAATTACCTCGTACTAAGGAATAATCTGTACAGATCACTTTGATTATTCATGTACCTACTCCGGTTACTTTGATTTTCAGAAGTTTCGACAACTCACATTATAGTTATTTTCAACGGGTGACCCTATAAATGTATGTATAATAAGAAAGGTACGTAATTTGTAAAGTGACTTGACCTTACATATGATATCCAAAAGCAAAGCTTTTAAACTAAATCACAGACTTCTTTGTAAATATATGAATGAAGTGCTGTCCACTTTCAGATACATTTATTTACGTATACAAATCGTTTTCGACGAAAAATATATAACTTTAAACCTTTTTTAATCAAGATTGAGGCTAGACTAGGCCACCTTGGGCCAGCGTGGACTATGGCGTGAGTTCCCTAACTCCAGAGGATTCCCGTGCCCAGAACCGAGACTTGGTTGTTCGTGATTTACTTTACTTGTACTAATGAAATCAGTTAAAAATATAATCTGTAGATATTAAAATGTAAATAGAAGTAGATATCAATCCTAGTATTATAGACGCATTTAAGTCCGTACTTCAGCAACCTATCTAGAATTAAAAAACCGGCCAAGTGCAAGTCGGACTAGCGTATCAAGGATTCCGTACCATTATTTATAAAAAAGGCAAAAAAATCAGTTTGTATAGGAGCCCATTAAATTATATTTTATTCTGTTATCGGTGAAAATATCAACTGATTAAACTGAAAAATATGGAGCAAAAGTAGAAAGTTTGGTAACTAAAACGGCAGAAACCTATAATTACATTTTATATATTTCACATATTGAATAAGTTTAGACTATAATTTTATGTGTATTAAAAATTCACTTACCTACAATAAACTTTAAAGATTAACGTTCTTCGACTCGCAAATAATGCTACATCATGCTACGTTATTATAGTGTGGAAGGTTACATTTAACTAAGGGTTATGTAGCACACCCGTTACCCCGACTGAAGGATCCTTTGCAAAGAAATTTCATTCGCTGAGTCGGCTATATACCGGAGGTAGAGTTCTGCTTATGTTTTAGGGTGATAGTTGGCAGTCTATTTTTTCTTTAGAATAGTATATTAATTATATGGCTTTGATGTGAAGAACTTAATGATACCTTAACTATTTGTGTCAAATAAGTTTCGAATCTCCTTTCTTATCTTTTGGATAAATTTTAGATGCATGGCAAAGAAAGGCACACGACAACTTCTTGCCGGATCTTCGCATTTCAAGTCGTGTACTGATATGGTGATAATGTAAAGAATATGTTACTGATAATTTATATGTCACATACAAAATATTAACAAAACAAAGGAATTTCATTTTATTTCATTTCATTGTGTTTTTTTTACTTCATAAGTATTTTAAACATTCTAGATGTAAGCTTACTTACAAGCATAGGTACCTAGATATTTAGACCTAATAAGTCAATTATATTTAGGTTTAGACTGGTTGTTTGTAGTGAGTATTATTACGACGTGGCTAGATTAAATATCATAAACCGTAGCTTGCTTTTCCTGAGAAGTTGGCAGTATAACATGCGTGTGTCACAGGGCCAGAGCCCAGGGCTCGAGCGGCGGAACGGCGAGAGTGACGGCGAGACGGCGGAGTCGGAGATGCCCGCGCCGGACGCGCCGCCCGCCGCGCCCGCTCCCGCGCCCGCGCCAGCACCGCCACCCAACAACGTGGGTACCTAGGAACTTACCCTTCACTTATTCTATAGCAATAGAACTTCAATATTCACCTTTTAAATTAAAATATATGTATTGCCATATGTTGTGGGTCTTTAATAAAGCCATTCCCGCTCTTCGCTTTGCTGTCGCAGGAGACGACTTAAATATAAAATCCAGAAGATGCGTCTGCAGGAGCGTCTTCCTGTGTACCCCATTGCAGTCATCAAGAAGCATGCCATGCGCATCGCTATCACTTTTATATAAGGCCACCATCTTAGTTCTTGACAGTAACAACACATCTGTATTCGACCTCAGGCAGGATTCTTATTCAGGATTTACCGAAAGTGTATGATGAATTTAAGTCTGTTCTTACTCGAGTTGTGTTGAGGTCTACTATCATTTGTACATCAATGCAACGCCATCATAAAAAATGCAGGTGTGAATAAGCATATCATTTATTCTATTTTCTTATCAGGTCCAAAAAACAAGATCCATAGTAGTATCGTTGACACCACCTCGCGAGCGAGAGACCTGGGCGAAGAAGGCGGAGTTCCTGCTGGCGGTGGTCGGCTTCGCGGTGGACCTGGGCAACGTATGGCGCTTCCCCTACATTTGTTACCAGAACGGCGGTGGTGAGTAACATGCTTGAGTTATATTTGCTTGTCATTTGACACTTCAATTGCTTGATTGTAATCAAGGACTTCTAAACACGGCAGCTTCCGCTGATAATTCCAAAGATTCTGCCAGTAAATTAATGATATATGATGTATTATGGGTGGCCTTCTAGTCGTTGGCAATTCAATTCAAATCTCATTTATTTAAAATTGATTATATCTGTCTTTTTTACAAATGCAATTGTAACCATAATACACTGTTATGCGAAAAATTTCTAGCTGATATAGATCTTGATTTTTTGCCCCTTTAGGTGCTTTCCTTATCCCATACTGCGTGATGCTGCTCTTCGGCGGGCTTCCACTCTTCTTCATGGAGCTCGCGCTGGGCCAGTACCACCGCTGCGGCTGCCTTACACTCTGGAAACGAATCTGTCCTGCACTTAAAGGTAATATGCATGGCTTCATACTAGAAAACCCTGTATCATGAATGCCATGGATAGAAATGCGAACGGGCCCAGAAATACTAAGTATTTTTAGTACAAAGGTGGTACACGATCATCCAAATGCTAAGTGGTTGCTACTCTCCATGAACATACGTAACCAGATGCAAGTAAACCTAGGATTCTACCAGAAGCTGATCAAAGGTGCATTACTACTCCTGAGAGCTAAGATAGCCGCTAAGATAGATAACCCTTCACTGGAACGGAAGAACTGTTTCAAGAAAGAATTATGTGAGTCAGTACTACCTCCCGACGCGAAGAATACCTACTGATTCCAAAGCCCTTTAAATATGTTAATCACTGTGCTGAAATCTAAATACTACAGTTTAAATATAGCAGGGAAATAACCCGGCATAGTGGACGGCTATGTAATCATTTAATAGTAAACAGTTGCTCATCAAATCATTCTTAATCAAATAAAAAATACATATTGTAAAAACTAGAACAAATCCGTTTCTTAGACGTTCTGCCCAATTTAAGAGTAACAAGGAGTTCTCAATTACCATAATTTATCAGTAACATTACCCGCCCAGAACATACGTATAAACGATTCAATTTGAATAAACAAGGCTTGTCGCCTGAAATTGTTACTCCGAAAGTATTTAGTAGTTAGTACTATCTTGCATACAGGGTAAGAAACATCTTGCTACGGCGTAGCATATGACATCGTGTAGGTGAGCTACGAATGTGTCATCAATTTTATGAATTTTTGCATGAATTTCAGTTAAGATGCTGTTTACGATATGCCTATCATTTGACGTTCAATTTAAGTATGTGTATATACTATAATAATATCTTTAATACGCAAAAAAGTGATAACAAGTAATTTAAACGAGATTCTACTTGTCGTTTGATTACACCAGCTGCATTATATATTTATGTATATCTCAATATCGTAGTACTGACTTGGTATAGTTTTAAGAACTTCGAAAGGTAATTTACTGGTATTAGAATTTCCAACGTGATCAAGTATGCTATTACAAATATCTGCCTTTAATCAGGAATGTATTTTTATTTTGTCTATCCTCACTAAGATATCCATTTGATACTTGTGTTAACATAGCAACTTCACTTCGGTCACATCTATCACCATAAAGAATATCCTTTGTGCTAATCCAAGTCATAATCTAGCCGAAACAAAATTTAGGATTACAGTAACAAAATTCCAAAATATAAATCATATATTATAATGATCTGCACACGATGACAATCGTAGTTTTGGTGCATTTTAGTGTATTTTTTGTAGTAACCGAGTGTTATGATTAAACGCCATATTCAAATTATATAATCTATGTCACTCGAACGAAGGAGCCGAATCCAATAGATTGACATGACATGTTAAATTAGTCGAACCAATTTGGCTATAGAGCGTGCCAAACAAATGGACCAATATACTCTCGAAATTATTACCCTCTTTAGACACAGTCGAGTAAAAATATGCAGCTTAACGTTGAAATAGAGTCCATGGTACGAAATACCATTTTCAAATAACAGATAGCCGCTGTAATTACTTAAACGCAAAGTGATAGACTCGGGCCCTCCGAGAGCCCAGTCTTCCCGTGCGAATCCCTTGTGGACTGTTGAGGCGATTGGAATATTGCTAATCATGGTGATGATCTGCATTATCGGATTTTAAAATGTAGAAAATAGGGTAAAAAAAATATTTTTATATCGCGGTTACAATGGATTAATCCATTGACAGTCCCAATCCAACGAGAGTTCAATTCTAACGGTATATAAAATTCTATTTTCTGTATTACTTCTGTTCGAAGTTTTAACTAAACGGTCTTACAGAGAAGAATACGGCATAATAATAACAATATCTATAGTCAAAGCCCCATACCAGTATTTCACTATGTCAAGTATGCTATGGACAAAATAATTTAAATTCTACCTTTATATATGTGTCTGTCCGGGGATCTCACCCAGAACCCCTTGTGTGTTAGGTATAAAGAAAAAAACATTCTTTTATAATGTTAATTACTCTAATCAACCAAGTCGTATGATAACCATCGTTGCCGCATAACAAGACTATACAAGCTACGATTTATTTATTACCCGACAGCGTCAAAATAAGAGTAATGTTGTTCGGGTGTATGTTTGTATATCTATATGTATATATGTATATATGTATATCTATTTACTTGGCACTAGTTACATTGTAAACAGTTTGATTGATTGCGACATATGTCATATACTATATTGCCTCAGTTTGCAGTGTAACATGTACTATATAATTTAAAAGAATGGCGTTTGTAAATAAGTAAAAAGGGGGAGCGTGAAGCTTCTAATATCGTAATAATTGATATGCATTATTAAATGCATGCTAATGAATAGAACATTACAAAAATATATAAATTTTAATCTTTTTATGATACTATTCTGACGAAAGCTCATAAAGAGTTTTTTGTCTTAATATTTTCATCGACATTACTTGGTAATCATTACGTACATAGTCCATTAACTTCGAAAGCTTTATCTTACACTTAATTTTTCACTGAAACAAAAGTGCTTCAGTTGAAGTGGGGCTCGAGAGCCAGCTTAATATATGTCGCTGACCTTTATAAATATACAGGAGGCAATGCTTTTAGCGGCAGACGAATGAACCGCTGCTCAATGGGATTAAAATGTATGAAACTGATTCCGATTGACGCACTTACACGAGGTGGTTAAACATATCCTCGTGTGGTTCCTTTGCAGGTTTGAAGATATAAGTATTCGTGATTCGTAAGGGAAGCCACATATTAATTAATTGCTATAGTCTGGATACTCATTAATTTCTTAATGGCAGGGAACATAAATCAAACATTATATTACTGTCAACTTAAAAGAAATCTATAACAATTCTAAGAATACATATCAATTGTAAGGATTGCATTCTAACAAATATTGCGCATACAAATCCATCCAATCATTTGACACCTACTATGCCACAGACAGATAAACTTCCACCCACAAAAAACACGTTAAACAAAGTTTTTCAAAAACTTTAAAAGTTTTTGGGTTTAAATATATTAATATGAGTAATTCCTCCTAGTAAAAACTCATAACATGACAGTTATCGTTAAATCCTAAACAGACCCTTCAATTGTACCTACTGATTTCTCTAAAGTTTCATACAATTTTTAATTGCAATTTAAAGTCTAATTCCACGTACTTCTAAGCTTACATTCCTGACTAGCCTCATCGAGAAGCACTTAAGCTCCCCAACGAGGGACGAACGTAAGTCCCACGATCGGTTCGACAAATATTTGAGCAAAGCCTCATTGCCGTTCGACGTTTAAAACTAACCGTCACCTTTCGTATATGTTGAATGAAACGAGGTCTTTAGATAAAGTTAATCAAGATTTCAGTTACGAAAATATATCTTGATTTATGCTTTCAGCTTTCATCTTTTGCTTTTCGTCATATTAAACCCAATTGTCGACACACTAGCTGTGCCTCACGTTTTCAACCTCGTTGCAAAAAAACACATTTATGTGTTTTAACAACTTTTCGTCAAGTAAATGAATTTTATTGTGCCGAAGTCTATAATTATGCTATTATTCTTGAAATATGACATCAGTCAATGATGTGACCGATGTCATATTTAAAAACGAAAATAATATTTATTTTTGCCAAATATACTGATAATCTAATCATTTTACGACTTTTAAAGATTTATACGTTTTCTAAGAGCGTTTTTTTTTTAATTGTCGTATAGTTTTGCTTGTATTTCAAAAAACGTACTTCACTTAACTTTCATATTTTTCGTCCGTGATCTATTGGCATTGTCTGTGGGCATCCCTTGTCGCGGTAATTTGACCAATCAGGATATCCCTCGCGAAACTTCGTTGCCTTAAATGCAGAACTCGCAAAAGATCAGAACTTGCTTTTTGAGAGAATATTAATTATTTTATACCCGGACATTATTCGACCTTACGAGACTTTTATTAGAGAGGACCACGGGATATTTATGAAGTTAATTCTATATGTACAAAATAATTTTGAATTTTGGTCACCTAAACTGTTATTTATTTACAAGATCGATTCGTTTTCCGCTGTAGGTGAATAAAAGTGAAAATATCTATGTATATTTAAAATCGGCTGTGTAAAGAGCGTAAAAAATAAACAAAACTTACATTGTAATTACTTTTGATAGAAGACATTAAATACATGACAAAAATACTAAACATTATAGAAATATCTCAAACTACTTATTACGAATCCATCGAACTGTAATTTTGCAATTTGCATTAAATTGCAAATACAGTCATGTGGTGTACTGATGAGAAAAACCTTCAGTTTTTTTTGGTACGGATTGTAGAATGTACAATATAACAGAAGTATATGAAATATTATACACTATAATAGTATCATATAATTTAAATTACATTTATATGGCCCTTGTCATCTTTAATTTATTGACAGCGGACTTTGGTCTTTACTCTGGGAAAGCCGTACGCACCAAGGCGGAAAGTAATAGATTGACGACATTTAATCAACATTCCAAAATAGGAAAACTAGATAAAAAATATATATTTTTGTTATTACACAACATAAAACCTAAATATGTCGTATGATATCATATAAGAAATCTGTGTACGTCACCTAAACGTTGCGTATCAAAGTCGCATACATCATTTTCCGGCACATTTCCTTATCGCACGCAATCAAATGTGTGAAGTCAGTTTATGAGCGTAACACATTTATGAAGTAACCAAATAGACGAGAAATTCAGGACAAACATGCATTTTTATATATTGGTAAACTTACAAGAAAATCAGTTCGGTTTATTCTTCGTTATATCACTTATTTTCTTCGCGAATTCATAGGAGGCGGTTAAGAAATTTCCGGAATCATCATTTTACTGCTGCATGGCCATAATGGCCGTAACCGAACAAATACATATATGCCCATGCATTGCTTTAATCAGCAGTTACAGGTAAACGCGGTAACGTAGGGAAAAGTCTTTAATCAACTCCAAAAACAGAAGATGCTCCTCTAATCTGCGTGTAACAATAACCATAAATCCATGCGAAGCGTATAACAGGATTTAAATTTGTTATTAATCAGAGATTCGCTATCAATGCGAATAAATCGAGCCTCGAGACGTATAAACTAATTAGCGCGCGATGCGATCTTATTTGATTATCCGGCGACAGATGGCGCTGATTCTATCAAACATGGCGCCGTTTGCCGCGCAAACTTGGAACCTCGAAGAATAATTTGATTTTAACCGGTTTAGAGATTTATTGTAAGAGCTGAATGCTTTGATTCGGCTTACTTGCCATTTGTTAGTAATAAATTCGTTAGCATAGCGCGATTCATTGTTTAAAAATTATTTTGTTATTGCCATTTGAGTAATAGTGAAGGGAATTTCCAATAAATATTTAAGAACTTCAAATAAAACTTTTGTAACAAATTTCTTGGCTTACGTTAATTACATTCTTGATAACTTAAGTTCTATCGACCGTATTTCGACTAGTTAACATACTAATAAGATTTAACTTTTTATACAGATGCAATAAATAAATATAAAGATTCAGGTTACAGAAAAGGAGTCCTAATTTATTACGGACGATTAGATGAAAACACTTAATATTACAGCTACAGGTGTATTTGATAACACTAAAGTCCAAGTTGGTTGGATATTTTCTCCTTAAAACCAGAAAACAAAAACATATAACACTGATGTTATCAGGTAGAAATAATGGTGATAAAAACGATTGCCCTACGAATTCTTGAACTGAGAATGATCACCAGGTGTGGGTTACGCGATATGCATGATCGACATCTACATGGGCATGTACTACAACACCATCATCGGCTGGGCGGTGTACTACCTGGTGGCCTCGCTGGCCTCCATCAACTCCGTGTTACCGTGGACCAGCTGCGACAACACCTGGAATACCCCGCTCTGCAACCCCGTCACCAGCCCGCAGATCAACGCCAATTCCAGCACACCAGCGAAGGAGTTCTTCGAGTAAGGACTTTTGGGACATTAAAATAAGCTGAACAATTTTGTTGTACCTGTAATATAGCTAAGATTTAGATAAGTTAAGAAGCTACTTCTTAGCAAGAACTAGCTATTCTTGCTAAGAAGTAGCTTCTTCAAAATCAATAAAAAATATAGGAGAACAATAAACCTTTGTTCAAGGGAAAATAAGATTTCAAAATGCAATGCAAACGGCATCCAATTTTGATTGCTATACCAGTAGTAACGTTGATCTATAGGTACTTAGTTCTTGCACATAATTGAATTATTTCTTGAAAATCATTAAAACTTTAAGATGGGTATTTATGGGTGCCTTATAGACAAAATGCTTTTCATTTATACAAAGAAAAGGATTTAAAGGATTGGATGTAACTGCAAACATACTATGTTCCATTTCCAATATTTATCTACCTGACATTTGTACAAAGATTCCATCGACTTTTTAATATAACAAGATGCTAATAAACAATTAACTTGAAAACTAAATATAATACGAAACGGGACCTACAAATGCTCACTTATAGGTTTAGGAATACAGAAAAAAAAAATTCTAATCATACTAGTGTATGAATCTAATGTAAGTCCATTGTTGAAACAGGCGCAATGTTCTTGAGCAGCACCGGTCTAATGGTTTGGATGATATGGGGCCGATCAAACCATCCCTGGCCTTGTGTGTTTTCGGTGTGTTCGTTCTCGTCTACTTCTCGCTTTGGAAAGGTGTTCGCAGTGCTGGTAAGGTAAGTAAAGAATGTTCCTTGTTAAAGAATATGGCAGGTGTGCCTTGATATTGATACAATGGTCTAATGGAAGTAATTATTCACAAATATATTCATAATTCCTGTTACGTGTGTGTTACTTTGCATTCATTAATATTAAACTATCTTATGCTATCTAAACCTAATTATTTACAAGTTTGGACAAAACAACAACAACAAAAAAACTAAATATTTTAAGACATATGCTGAACCTATCCTAAGTCAATCCCTGTAAATGTATATACATCTTTGCATCTTTTATATACGTAAAGCAATTCTTGAGCATACTATGATATTGTAGAAATCGCTGTCAAGAAATTATAGTAAAAGCTACTATTTCAGTAGAATTGCCTATAATGATCCAATGTAGACTTTATACAATGTACACTCTTTTAATTAGTTTCTGCAAATCTAATTAATTTTCTCCGAAGATCATGCTTATACCATAATAGATAACCTATAACATGCAGGTGGTGTGGGTGACAGCTCTCGCGCCTTATGTAGTCCTACTGATCCTCCTGGCCCGAGGGGTGACACTCCCCGGAGCTACTGAGGGCATCCGATATTATCTTACTCCCGAATGGCACAAACTGCAAAACTCTAAGGTAATGAAATATTATCTTCATTTTATTATCATTACAGTCTTCCTAGGAATATATGGGCTGCGGGGTTCTATATTTCAATAATCATGTGCTGACAAAAATAAAATAAAACATCCCTGCAATAGTATAAAAATATATAATCAAATAACATTCCTGTAAAATCATTAGAATGCTTTGCTAATGTTACCTAGTCCAGAAAAAACGAATATAAAGTCGGGTACCTGGTATGAAAGAAGTTTGATTCACTTATACAAGGAATAAGAAGATTTAATATCTTTCTCATTATGAGCGATCTAAATCCACAATAATCATCCACATTTTTTAATTGGATTGAGATAGCAAACTACCATGATTCCATCTGATGGTAACTGATAACTTTCGCTCGTAGATATATTTTAAAGACAATCACAGATACGCTGCTACTTCTAAAGACTTGATCGCCTCATATGAAAGGGAATCAAATCCTTCCACCGAACAGCAAGAACTGCTTCACGCTAGAAATAGGTGAAGCAGGTCTAGAAATAGGTAAAATCGGTCGAATCATATTCGTTCTTTAAAACTACTTTCGGCATCTTTAGTATAAACGGTTATTAGGTATGGATTGACGCGGCATCCCAAATCTTCTTCTCGCTCGGCCCTGGATTCGGCACCCTGCTGGCGTTGTCCAGCTATAACAAGTTCAACAACAATTGTTACCGCGATGCCCTCATTACCTCCTCCATCAACTGTCTCACAAGCTTCCTAGCTGGATTCGTTATTTTCTCAGTCTTAGGGTAAGTTTTACATTTAATTAACCATATACATATCTGATGTTTTAATCACACCTTTTCTCCGCCGCTTGAAAAAGTCAAATTTAGTTATTTTATTGTTGTTAAAAGTACGAATATTTACTGTTATATTGTCATTAATAAAGAGTTTTAAATAAATTTACTAAATTCCTTAAATAACGATTATTAAATGGATAAAATCATAAATATATTTATTACAATATCCACCAACAGAATTATTTAATCCGACTTAAATGACTATAATATGTCAATGATTATTATTTCACATGTTTAAAATCTAAGTGTCCTTTATCAGTTACATGGCGCACGTGCAAAACAAAAGCATCGAAGAGGTAGGTCTGGAAGGTCCTGGACTCGTCTTCATAGTATACCCAGAGGCCATCGCCACCATGACCGGTTCCGTCTTCTGGGCTATCATATTCTTCCTCATGCTTATCACTCTCGGCCTGGATAGTACCTTTGGAGGTAAGATGGAACATGAAACATTTATTGACTTTATGAATTCGCGATTTTAGTAGCAGTTTTATATTTTTATTAAAATTGACTTAACTATCTAAAAGCTAGTTAACATATTTAAGGAAATTATTTCAAAACTGCCATTAAATATGTTAATGTTTAAGTTATTAAATATGATTTAAACATGATGCGCGTTGCTGTGTCTACAATGCATATGTTTGGTTTGAAACACAAACGGAGCATCGAGCTTATGTCCCATTTCTCTTTTATTTAGTACACGCTTTTCTTTCAAGAAGTCATTTTTTTCAGTCAGTCTTTATCGCTATTCTATAGTTCTGTTTCTACTTTTCAACTGCGACGGTAACTTAAACTCTGAAGACTTATTAAATTCCTGTAGGCTTGGAAGCAGTCACTACGGCCTTGTGCGACGAGTATCCAAGAGTACTGGGCAGACATCGGGAGATATTTGTCGCTGTGCTGCTGTTATTCATTTACATCTGCGCCTTACCCACCACTACATATGTAAGTTTTTCTGTAGTTATAATCCAATTAATGTATGTTAGTATTACATTTTCTCTGCGTAAACGTAGCGTGAAACGCCCACCTGCTTGGTAGCACGAAGATCTGCGCCGTGTGATGGGCAATAACTGGATGAGGGGAGCCGACAATTGGGCTCAATGGCGCGCCTCGGTAGAGTCCTATATCCAGCTGTGGACTGATGTGGGCTGATTATGATGATGATATCATGTTTTCTCGAATAACATTTCTATTTTATATCTTTTTGACTAAAAATAGGCCTAACCTATAGCAATGAATAGTGAGGATAGCCATTACCTAAGTAAAAATGAAAGTTTTGTAAACGTTGTAATTAGGACGCTGTTGATAGTCTCATTAATAGGTAAAGGTATATTTTGGAGCAAAAACATCATGTCTATTAAAATTCTATATTTCAAATAGAATTGAAACGGTGATCATAACACTGCTATAAGCTATAAAACGAAGGCCAAGTTCATTCCGACAATATCAGCGAACGTAAGGCCGGCTAATTCCCTATCGTTCGGTATCTCCCGCAGTATATGCCGTTATATCGCACTGCCCGAGTCAGCATTATGTTGCTTTATGACTGACAGGCTTACGCTCTGACCGGTGCTTTAGTTTCAATCGTCTGAATAAATCGTTATAAGAACAGTGGAATGAATATCTACCTTGCATTGTTGTTTTTCTTTATGAAAAGTAACAAACGAACATGCAAGGCATCTGAATGTAAGTGGCTGCTGTCGTTCACAGATAAGCGTAATTAACACTAGACAAGAATCGAGTCTTACCTGAGGTTGGCCGCTGATGCGTTGCTACACCTGAGAAGTCAGTTGTAGCAACCAATACAATCGATACCTGGGATAAGTATGTCTCCTTGACTCCACCTTTCAAATCAGAACAGCGCTTAGAATTGCGTTAGTTAACAGAAATAGATGTGACGGCAGTGCCAGATGGAAGAAACAAATGGGCTAGGTGGCTTGTATGTTTTCGTCGCGTCACCAGTCTACACTGCTACAGGCCAACATCGAACGTTTTCAACTAAATAATGACTTATTATTTAAATTGTTTCCTGCTTTGGATTGGCACCAAAATAACTTTATTATTTCACAGCTATTTTTCCGTACTGACTGTTACTGTCGCCTATAATTTTAATATCACGTGTACAGCGTATATGCTAACTATTTAATTATTTCGCTATTATTAATGTTTATACCTAAGTGAAGTTTCCAATACAAATATTACCTTAAAAACTCACTTTAAATTAAGTACAGCAAGAGAACGAAACTCGGAGCAATATACGGAACGTAGATCCAGAAACGAAAAATTTCTACCTCTAATGGAGAATGGCCCATACATCTAAGACAAATAAAAGCAGTGGCGCAAGTTAAATGAATCCGATAAATAGCCGTGTTATCTGGGAGTGAATGTATTCATTGCATTATTCATTACCGGCACTTAGGGGGATGACCGCGATCGGCTAGCGTTAGATAGCGGATGATTCATTTACTCTGCTTCAATGTGTTGAGGTCAGGTTGAGGAGCTTTGCATTTGTGGGCATGAGTTGTTGGATAATGTTTTGAGAATATGGGAATGATTTCAATTTGTCCTAATAATGAATCGCAGGATGGGTTGCGAAAAAGTGTTCAGTTTTATTTTTAATCATCTAATGGTAAGTAAACCCTACTGATGAATACAGGATTTCGTTTGGAGAGGCTTGAGCAGACGAAGATAGTCTTTCAACTAAATTGATGAATAATAACTTCTAATATAAGGAATATACTGCCTTTTAGATTTTAGAGATAAAATTTTGTCTCGTGACGGATGGACTAATGTTCTTGCATTTAGACTGTAGGGGAGGCTTATGCCCCCCTTGATACGCCAAGAGATAAGATTATACCTTTTGATAGCAACAGATGCATTGCTATCCCTAAATACTAATTCAATTTTAATGACACCCTTGCCTGATTTGAATCGATAAATCATTTAAGTTCTTACTTACTGGTGTATAATTTCATATTTTCAATGTTGACAAGATTTTCATTTAATACATAAGGTAACGCTTACCTACCAAATGCTTGTCTACCATTTCGCACTTAGCCAGCGTGGTGGACTATAGCGTAAAACTCTCTCATTCTCAGAGAAGAGGGTTGACGACGACATAAGATAATGCTTATGAAGCGAGTCGTGTTCTAATGTTATCTATTTATAATTAAAGTTGCAAACAATGCCTATAGTCCTGTAGGACTATATTTTTGAGTAAGCCTTGTAAGGCTTACTCAAAAATGTTACGTTTACCAAATATTCGGTTACAGTAGCTCCATTTTAGGCCAAAACCCGCATATCCCTCTAACATGTGTAGATCGTATGATCAAAAAATATACGCTACGAATAGATAACCTCTATCCTTTGGGAAGTCGGTTAACAAAGAAAAGTAACGTCGGGTGTTCGCTGAATAAGAGATCAATGATAACTAAAAGTTATCATTTTATTTATTACTAGTTGAACCCGCGGTTTCACCCGCGTTTAAAAAAAAAGTAATGTGACATACATATAACCGAACGTTTTTCGACT
>DWNE01003274.1:0-16984 GCA_018249875.1 Cecropterus toxeus | reverse complement strand
CACCCAGGGTTGACTGGTAGAGAATGCCATCAGGCATTAAGTTTGCCCTATTGTGTCTTTTATTATAGAGGTGCAATTAATATATAAATAAATTAGTTACCGTAGATTACTACATTTTAAGAACAGAACTACTAAAATTAACTCATTAGTCCAATCTAAATTAGAACAAGCTTTGTTTAGTCCGTTGTTCGACGCCGTCACGCTCGTTGAGAACCTACAGGCTTGCCCATAGAACTTATAAAACGTAGAAAGGATTGAATTATTTTCCAAACGATAATAACCTATATCTATAGCAATAAACATTACACATCGGTGCTTGGGTTAAAAAACACACACAACTCAAATACGCATATTTTATAGGAGAACCACACAAAAAAATGCTTTTTGTTTTTAGCTTTTCAATGAATGAATTAAAAAAAAACCCTTAATTAAAATTAAACCTAATTTAATCTAAATTAAAAAAAAATTGAATATGAATTTTAGATAGGTACACCTTATGAGAATAAAATTGTATCTTTAACTTAAAACTGATGTGTTTGAATTGGGTGGTTATTCATGCAAAGAAGCAGCATGTTAGATTTGTTTTTTTTTTCGTTTTTCAAGTAAACCATTGGTCTTATAACAACTTTGATAAATAACAGAGTCATGCCTTATTACGTTACTTAAATGGCGTTGAAGAGAAGGACATTTTTAAAAATATTCTAAATTATTTCTCAGTTATATAAGATAATTCTGTACTATCACTACTAATTTGTTGTGATGTCAGGCCCCTCAGTAGGACAGTAAAAATCGAGCTGAAACGTTAAAAACAATTCCTGTATAACCAGTCTATTTAGTTCTTAGCTCTATGACAAGCCCAGTGCATCCCCTCATGAATTATAGCAATTATGTATAATGATAGAAAAACAAATTAACAATTAAAAGCGACTGGTCGCGTGCGTACAGTTTGTGACAAAATAAATTTACTCATGTTCAGGTAAACTAGTATAATAGATTACCTACGACGAAATTTTAAAACTATTATTTTGGAATGAAAGGTATCTTGAGAATCTATGGTATTATAGTATTTTTTATTTAAACAATTGTAATAAACAATGAAAAACAAAATAACCTGTGTATTATCTCACCGGGTATTATACCTAGAAGTACCTACCTACATATAGGTATACCCCGTGAGATGAGGTAAGTAAGTACATACGTATTTACTCCATTAACAGGCAAAACCAAGAACGGCCACTTCAGTTTTTGTTGAACTACACTTGGGAGGTTTGTATCAGATATTTCACCTCATTGGACTTGACAATGACATGTTTATTTTTAGAATTTCATACGTTAAGTTCAAGCGCCCTTCGAACGTAAAACCCCCCCAATCCCTAAGGGTAGATCAACTAGTGTGGCCAGCCCTTGGCACATGTCAAAAATACACTTTTTACACGCTCAAACGAATGATACTTTCAACAATGGGTTATTAAAAGCAGATGCGTCCACCACCTGAGCGGAACTCCGTGGCATCGTAAATCATACAATTATACGTAATGTTTAGGTGGGTAATATTATTTCTAGATATCTCCTAAAGGATACATAAAATAGTGATGCTTATGTGACGCACGCATCCGCCAGAAGAAGTTTACTGCTATGGACATCTTTTTTGTTAGGTGAGATTTTTCCCCACTAAAACCCCAACAGTGGCCGTCCTCGGCGCTGCGAAGTGGACTCCAAGATCTTTAACACACAACCAGTCCTCTGAGCGCATTGCCCCATTTGGTTCCAGCCAGGTTAGCGGCTAGGCCCACTACACCATCTGGTCTTATACGACGGTATGCTATCACACATACCGCCGTCCTTCCCGGGGTCGCCTGGCTGGACGATTCAAACTCCCACTGTTACCGCTGGCACCCGGACGCCCTTTTAGTCGCCTCTTACGACAGGCAGGGAATACCGTAGACCTATTCTAATCCTGGAACTACAGGGACGATACAAAACATACCCATCCTACACTTTCAAATATCACACAGTTACGTATTTTCTACAAAAGACAAATATTATTGCTTGTAGCAACCCGCCTTTATATTATAAACGAATTTCGAACCATCTTTTTAATATTTTGCAAATAATTATAACTTGTGTCATCCATAAAATAAAATAGGCATGTAATTAACATGTCATCGATCAGCAGATAAACGTTAAAGAGGATTTAATATTCTAATATTTAATGCTTTATTTCTCATACAAGTTCTTTGCAACGCAACCCGAGAAAGCCGCAGGCGGTCTCTCCATATAAAGTGTATTAAATTATCGAAAACTATTATGAAAAGCGGAAACATTGTCGACAAAGACCCTTGAAATTTAATGACAATCCTTTTTGCTCTGAAACCATCAATCTATAGTCAATATGCGGGGATGACGTAACATCCCTCGCGACAAAGGGTCCGTTACACGAACAACACTATTCCCTTTTATTTTACTTTTTTGTGCTGACAACACTGAAGTTTTCGAATGTCACGCCTCGTTCATCGCGCGGGAAAATAAACGAGCGCCCGTTCTTTTTTCAAACGTAGCGCCAGAAAAAAGTTTATTTAAGTTTGGAACATGTTTGAAAACATTCCGTTACATCCTCATTTAATCGAAGGATGCGTTCCGTTCTTATTCTTTTTTGTTCTGATGTCATCAATGCCCGGATATAATCGAATTTTGACAAACAATATGGGATGAAATTGGTTCCTATATTGACGCTCCTTTTATGGCGGCTAAAATTATTGATTGCGTCTCTACGATGGCTGTTCGTGTGACCACGTAGATAGATTTATTATTTTTGATGTAGATTAATCGAGGTGTTTTGAAACGAGTTATTGTCGCATAGGAGAAATTGAGTAGATAGGCTTCATAAATTTGAAATTTATGATTAGTTGATAGTTATATAGGTATGTTATGGGAACTTAGACTTATACTTTCTAGATTTGACAATAAAAATATGAGAAAATCATCAAAGCTTGTTTACAAAAAATAATTGTTTTCTTAATAAATTGTAGACATAGTAAAAAATAGGAGACTAATAAGTAATATGTACCTACTGAAATAGAAAAAAAGCAATAAAGTTACGACATACTCGTGATGTTGTTAATTTGAAAACTTGTCAATATAACACCTGAAAAAATAAAATAGATTTGTAATAATTCTGTTTATTTTTATTTCTTTTGCCTCTAGGCAAATTTGTGTATAGATCCAAACAAAACCTTAGTTAACATTTCTGGTTCAAAAAAACAATCTTCACTCAGCATGTCCCCCGTAGCACAGAAGTCTCAGTTCCCAGAGCCGAAACAAGCGCATAATTACAGAGATCACATTTACGAATGTAAATGCGGCGAGTGTGCGTCGTAAATCATGTTGCGGTCATCTGCCGCCCGCGGCGCTGCTGACGCGACGACCAGCGTAACTTGACACGTGCTGTTCGCCGAGTTAGCTTGACCACTGTAAGTACACCGTGTAAATGTGACTCTAAAATAGGTGTTCAAAATATAACAATAATGGACTGTAAATTAAGTTTAGAAAAAACCTATGGTACTATCTAACAGTACCTACCTATATACGGGTACATCGTGTATGTAAACGGTACTCTTATATAGTTGTTGAAAACCACAACAAAATTGGACGTTAAATTAAACTAAAAAACCTACGGTACTATCTAATAATACCAAAATATGGTAGGTATCTAGGTATCTAGGTAGGTATCTCGTGTAAGTGAACGGTACCTTAAACAGGTGTTCAAAACTATAAAAATATTGGATCGTAGATTAAGTCCCTAACTTATCCGTAACCGATGGTACTATCTAAGATAAGAGTCTTTGATATCTAGATTATCTAGTCTATCAGTTAAGTTTAGGTATTTAGGTAAAAGGCAATAGAAAATAAACAAATTGACTCTTCTTTAAATGTCTGTTTAGCTCATGGTAAGTGGTTACTGTCACCCATGGGCATCTGTAAGTAACATCATTCAGAATTGGGGTTTTATCTGAAGTCGATTAAGGATGCGTTACTATCCCCGGAGAATAATATAGTCACCTTATATGAAAGCAAACCGGCAACCTAACCCTTCGACCGGCGGTGGTACCTCCCAAATCGAACTACGAGTAGGTACACTTGTTCTACCACCTGGATGCAAACATATCATTTAAAATTTTGCGCTGGAAGAGAGTGTGCTCATGTTTGTAGCATTATAGAGGTAACCTTAGATATCAAAGTATTTGCTACATGTTTTAAACATATTAAATAACATTTTTTTTTTGTTATAAAATTAAACATGTTCGCTAAATAATTTTTATAACTTAGATTGAACAGGAACCTACTTAATGAAAGAACTATAAAATTCTATAGCCAGTCTCACAAAATCTGGACACGTTTCATATTGATATTACTATTACACTTATTTCTTGATTACTATAACATTTCAATGATCATAACTGCCAGTAGACTTTGCATCGAGAATATCAACCAGGAAAAGACCTATGTGTTAATACACGTCATTAACTATATGTGCGCCAAATTTCAGCGAAATCCGACCATTATTTATCTGGCTTCATCTACATACATCGTATAGGCTATTTTTGATTTCGATATTAGGCTCTGTATAAAGATGACGACATTTTTTACGTCCCATAACGAAGCACAAGTATTTCAGATAGTTAAATTAATAATCATAATATCGTAATTAGCAGACTATTAAATACTCAGATATATTAACATAGTACATACTTTGCTCATATCATTTTCATCATTGCTAAAGTGATACTAAGCTATCCTACGTAACCTCGCAGTTCAAGTAACGCTGGTCATCGTCACAAATGTGTATCAACGGCTTGTATTGTCAGTTCTTTTGCTTTTTTGTTCGGCGGGGCCTGACAGATGCATAATGTTGCCATGTGGTTTGATAGGATACGTACCTACTTAAGGGGATTAATACGGGATATTTAGGCGGTCAATTGTTTTGAAACTGATGTGCTTTTAAAATGTTTTTAAATGCTGTTTGTCATTAGGTTTTTGGGCATATAATTTATTTGGTACTAGCTGTGCCACACAGTTTTATACGCGTTTATTAGAGAACAATCTATTAAAGGTATTTTAAGAACATCATGCTATGATCACTAAATTAAAAATAGCAAAAGTTATACGGGATACGGAATAATTAAGGAATAGTTGGTAAAAATATTGGATTTTTTTCCGTTTTTGCAACATTTTTCAATACTGCTTCACTCTTTTTAGTTATAGCGTGATGTTATAAAGCCTATAGCGTGCCTCGATAAATTTACTATTCAACACAAGAAGATTTTTTCAATTCTAAACAGTAGTTCCTGAGATTAGCCCGTTCAACCAAACAAACTCTACTGCTTTATATTATTAGTAAAGATATAAAGAGAATTTTGGGGTAGTTGGTTAGAAATATAAGTTTTAGTGGTACGTCTTTTCTTTTAATTGAGTTGTTCCGAGTGTGTCGGGAATCTGTCACGTTACTTCAAAGTATATCAGTAGAGAAGACATACTTGTGTTTATACTCATATTTATTTATTTATTCGAAAATGTTGTTTGCAAGAGTACAGCTCGCGCCAAGGCCTTGCAAACGCAAAAATAACAATTATAAATTAAATTAAATTACCTTAGATACATAAAAATCAATATTAGAATTAAAAATAAAAATTAGCTAAAACATTCATTCACAAAAATTCTTAAAATTAGGAATGCATATTCACATAATAAATAAAAATAATTTAAACACAAAATTCCTGATAATATTTACAATTTATGTTAAATTTATCATTGAATATTATAGAGATCTAGAAATCTATATTATTCACAAGTGGTTTAGAAGAATAATCTAGAATTAAGTCGTATTAATATTTTCCTTTTATTATTGTACCTATGACGAGCGAAATTGCATACCTCAAACAATCGGGAACACTTTATCAAATTACGGTTCTATGACCAAAATTAACTTGATGTATTACAATGTTCCATAATGATTTATGATTAGATTTTCTTACACAAAATTCGTATGCGTGCATATGCGGTTAATGTGTGATTTTTTAAATATCTTTTTAATGAATTTAAGGTTACATATTTTCATTATAATTTCAATCTGAACTTTGAAACACATTTTCGGTATATTAATTTCAATCCACATTTTTCAATCCATCCAATTCCCGTAACTGTCAACGCGGTTATTTTCAATACCGTGACGTCAAAGGGATGTTTATCTCCGATCTCGGTTATTGCGTGATGTGAGATTTGCCAAAACACAGGATGCTGGGACTTATAACAAACTTGTTTGAAAGGATTTATATCAATATACGTGTTATCGTTGTCGGCTGAGATTTCAGTTAAGATTGTTATTGTTGTGGTTTATGTTGTTTTGTTTTTTTTTTTTTAATTTCTTTGATTAGTTACATACAATCATAAAATATAATATTTTCATTAATACCGAGTAAATAGTAGGTAGATTTCATTTATTAGGTATATAGTTGTCTAGAGTTCCTTTATATTCATTAGTTAGGTACAGGTTAGGTTAGGTTGGGTTAAGCTTCAACAGCTAAACTGGAACGCCGAGGCGTTTCAATTTAGGTTTTACGAGTAAAATGCCCATAATTTAATACATTAAGCTTCAATAGGTGCAATTATTCAGGTTGGGCTAATAGGTACTCAGCTTTGAAGTATCTAATGGCAACAGTACCTTATTCAAGGGTACTTACTAGGGGGCAGGTAATATCTTTCTCCTTAAGTATCTGCCTACCTTAGATATTAAGTGGTATATAGTAAGTGGATACAGTAACTAGTCCAGGATATTCAATTAGTTTTAGGCGGGGCAAAATCTAAAAAATGCCGCCCCTGCCCACTTGAATTTATTTTTACCAGCATTTCAGCCATCAAATTTCCAATAATTGGTGGTCATCAAAACGTATACGTGTCAAGAGTTCCACTTCCCACTGACTAGGTGTCCCAATGGTCAAAGTTAAATCAATTACGAGTTGCGCATTCGTTCGCAAGGTTTAAATTTGCCGAACTCTGAACTTACCGCCTGGGCCATAGGCCCCGGTTTGCCCCCAGTAGATCCGGGCCTGACAGTCACTTATGGACACCTATAATCAATCCCAGATAAAGTATTATCTGGGATTGATTATAGGTGTAAGTATTACCTAAAGTTAGCCACCGATAAGCTGCATCTAAGGACTACGTTGTAACGCCTTGGATGAGTAGGTACTCGTATATCTTCCTCACCACAACCTTCAGACAAAGAAAAGTTAGGTACGGTCGTGGTACCTCGAACCACGCTCCTTCAAAACCCATTCCAATTTACATATTCAACGAAGATCCGTAAACGACATGGACATTGAAAACGTTAACGTTTTACTTCATTATATCCAAACACTGGACCTTCAATCAGATAAGACATTGGTGCCCTCCCAATAATTGAATTCAATATCTGACTAATTTATAGCGTCTTCGCTCCATGCCGATATAATCTAAACTAACACACGAACAAAGCTCAGCTTTAGTTCGTTGAAAGGGAGTTCTAATTCAGTTAACCGTACGCTCTCTAAGAATTGTTTTTGAATATAAATTTTAAACAGCCGTATTCAAAATTCAAATTACAGAAGCGCCTCCGGACGTTGTTTTGGTAACAATAAAGTGTTCGCTATAACTTAGTGGTTTGAAATTCGGAATTCGCTGGAAGTCCACAGTTCGACACATTTATTGGCGATTAAAGCGTAGCTTTTGGATTAGAAATCAGTACTAGTAACATTCTTAAAAACATTTAAACAAAAAATCCGACTACTTAAAACGAAAAATTTGTTCAAAATAGTCAGGTACAAACATTATAATATGAATGTATATTTTTAGATTGGTTTATATACTAGCTTTCATTTGATACCCATATAGTCGTAATAGTAAAAAAGTCCCCTTTCCCTTTACTTCTATTTATAGGCGCCTTTTTAAAAAAACATATAGCCTATGTCAATCTGCAAACTCAGACAATTCGAATGATATGTCATACTACACATTCATCAAGTTGTATATATCTACATATATACGCTCAAAAACACTTTCTTTCTACGCTTTCTACACTCATAGCCCCACACTAGGATTTTCTCCTGTGTCGTGGGTGCCATGGACACACAAACACGAATACACAAACACCCAGACCCAGAACAGAAATCTAAACTCATCATTCATATTTCTGTCTGGCCGGGAATCAAACCCGGGACCCACTGCGCGTCAGACCGGTATGGTTACCGCTCGGCCACGCGGGTCGTCAAACATACTACCCTTCTGAGGCCGTTGGGTAAAAAGCTTTCAAAGACATGTAAACTAATCCGGACTTATAGCTGTAACACGAAAGCTGGTTTGTGATAATAATCGTTTATAATAAGGTCATTTTCCTTGAAAATAGCTTTTTGGAGTAGTAATTTTTAATTTGTTTCTGCTTATAGTTTCAGTCAATACAATGAGAAAGATACTAATATCAATGTAACCTAATTAAATGGAAATACCGTTGACACTCGAGTGATTTCAATTAGAAGCCTTCGTAATTACTAAGGCAATACTAGGCAATACTGTCTAATAATATTGACTATTAACAATTGGATATTATTCAATTATGGACATAAACATAAGTTGGAGGAAGGATTTAGAGAGTTCAGTCTGGATGATATGAACGAAAAGTTTAGCGGCATTTTTTAACTGACTACGGCGAAACAAAAGAAGGGTTATGATTTTGATCTGTATGTATGTACTTACGTGTGTATGTTTATCTATTCCCTCATAACTCCTAATCTATTAAGAATGTGGTGTAAACTATCGTGTTAATTATTCTTATTGTAAGAAGTATGTTTTCTAGAAGTGGAGCTCTAAAGGGCCATGATGTTGTATTTATTTTCCCTACCTAAGGGTTAGTTCCATAGGACACAATATTTTTTGCTTCAAATTTAACGACAATAGCTCTGATCCATGATTTTAAAATAAGAAGTCAAACAAAATTCAGATAGACTTTAATAAACCGTGTCTAAATTTTAACTAGCTCTACAAAAATAGAAAAACTAACGTACGAAGCACAAGGCCGGAAGAATACAATTACAAATTAAGATGATCTAAGTCCTGGTTTTGTGTTTTGGTCTAGGTATGAGTTTTTGAAAACCAGAACGAAATTTCGCGTAATATTAATCGTATTACTATTTAGTTATTATCGTAAGTTCCAATATTATCATAAGTTCTAATAACAAAGATTGTAGTGTACGCAGCATAAACAAAGTTATAACAAACATGTTTATTGGCAGGCAAACAATTTGGCCATTATTCACAGAAACACGCAGACAAAGTTTCCAAACGGCAAATTTAACCCTCGCTCAGCGTCCCTGTTGCCACAGATGTATAATTAACAGAAGAGACAGATTACTGCAAAAAAAATACATTAATTTGTAATATTTTTAGAAGCTTACTTTCGGTACAAAAATATCTGGATACAGATGCGATACTTATAGATATACATATAAGTATTAATGGAATGTAATGTAAAAAAGTTTTATTGGTAAGCAGGTATAAAATCTTTGAAGTAGATAAAGCCTTGACAGAAAATAGCGTTAAGTCTCAACATGTAAGTTCGCTAAAGTTCCATAAAGAACGGGGTAGAATACAGATAACACATAAATTATTATTTTACAAGCCTTGATTCAACTATTCTTATTTGTACCTATGTATGCGAATAATAAATCTTTCAACTGAATAAGGAACCAGTTTACCCCAATCAATTGAGCTAAATAATCCAAACGTGCAAAATCTTTCGTTTGGATGAAAATGGTTGATTAGCTTAATGACGTCATTTTAAATCCAAGATAGCGGACCGATTACGTCTATACTATATAGGTATCAGAAGATCAGGGATGATTTCCTCGGATAAATACGAAAATCTTTTTTTATTCGTATTGGTAGAACCAATGTAGTTCGATCGGGGAAGTATCAGCGCCACACCTATTTCTAGCGTGAAGAAGTTCTTGCGTTTCGGTGGAAGGGTGTGGTTGCCGGCTCAATTTTATATGAGGCGACCATCTCAGTCCTCGGGAGTAGCAACGCATCTGTGATAGACTTCATTGGTCCTTCGTCTATGGGCGGCAGTAACCACTTACCATCAGGTGGGCTGCTAGTTTGTTTTCTACTTCGTATTTATAAAAAAAAGAAAAACTTATTCCATTCTTAAAATCATTTCGAATTTTTAACAGATTCACATGAAAAAGCTGTTAAGAATAAACATACAATTATATACGTTTACATACCTACCTAATATACCTACCTACAGATACTGCGGTCCTAGTATACCACTTGAAGGGACACGAGAACATTACACGCCATTTCGGTGGCGGGAATCACTAAATTACACCGCAGTCTGTCACGTTGATGAGCGTCACGCCTTGCTCGGATAGTTTAGAGGGGCTGTAACGCTGCACTGAACATGAATAATATAAGGGATAAATTGAAATAGTTATAAATAATACGTGTGATAATTATTTCCGTTTTATAATCACACTTAAAGTAAATAATCTCAAGAGGAGCAGTTCTTGCGTTTTGGTTTAGAGATGTGATTGAAGACTCATTTTTTATGTTAGGGAAACTATCTTGTTCCCTCAGGAGTATCAACGCATCTGTGGTCGACTTTAGATTGTACTCCTGTTCTATAAGAAGTTGATTACAAATTCCATGAGCGGCAATGATCACCTACCTGTAATAATAGGGCAAATAAATACAAAAGAGCATGCACTCCACCTAATAAGGTGGAATGCATGCTCTTTTACTACGTTAATCTTATAAAGAAAAGTATGTAATATGTTTATATTATATGATTATAAAATTAATCGGTAATTTAAATGAAGGAATATTACTACTTCTACTACTTCCTACTGGCTACTTAAATTTCATAAATTACGGGTTCTAACGTGATTATAATAAGTAGGTACCTAATTGTGGTATTTAACTTTGCATTGTAAAACTGTATGATCATTACTAATACTTTAATTCGTAAAGTATTTGTAAAGTATTAGTAAAGAATACAGTGCTAAAATATCACGTAAAAGTCCCAACTTAATCAAAGTTTTCGACTTTAATGAATTATTTTATAATAAATCAAGTTTTGAAAGGCATCTGGCTGAATAAAGGTGAATGACGTGTGAATTAAAAAAGGAAAGTGTGATGATTGAAAAACAAAATGGGGGATGTTAAGAAATTATGATTATGCTTTCTATATCACGATAAAACGTGAACATGGAATAAATATCTATTGATGAGACCATGTTTTATTACAAAGTAGATACCTATAAATTCTGTCACAACAATAATGACAAATAAAAAGCATTAAGACTATACTTAGATCGAATTATTATAATTAATGCTTCTACTTTTCAGTTATTTATCACAAATTGAATAACATGTTCCGAAACTTACTTATTAAGGTGTAAGTGTGTTGTAGATTCCACAGTTACATAGCTCCCCTAATGAAGTGACTAACCAAATAGCAGACGCGTAGCTAGCGAGCATATCACTTGAAGCTAGGGATGAGAAGAAATAATCGATTATTTAATAACTCGATTTTTTTAAATAATCGATTTTAAATTAATCGATTTTTTATTTATACTTTCGATTTTTACCGTAGCTTTAAATTACTAAAAAGGTTATTTATATCGTAGTTTCACGTCCTTTCGATATTTTAACAGCAGCTCTATAATATAATTACTTGAAACGCCATCTAGTGCCTATTATTTGTAGTGCTTAGCATGAAAAATGTCAACAAAATGAAAAAAAATATGGGGGCTAACTTTATAATAAAGAAAAATAAAAAATCGATTTAAAAAAATCGATTATTTATTTATATAATCATCGATATTTGGAAAATCGATTGTTTGATTAAAATATGAAATCGATTTTTATCCAGCTAAGTCACATCCCTACTTGAAGCGTCAAGCTACGTACTAATTTCGACGGTCTGTCTCGACGGCGATCTATTTTCCATTCCACCTTGTCGTTTTTCAGTGTTGTTTGGAAATGCATTTTAATGCTATTGCTATTTTTGACATAAAATTGAAGTTATCGTTGAGTTATTAAGCAGTAAATGCGTATTCAGTAGAATTATTATGTTAGATTTTTCCCAACGTTATCAACATGCATACTTATTGGTAATGTAGGTAATGGTACATATTGATCTTTATAAATCTAACCTTGGTAAACTTAAGGTTTAACTAAGTAAATAATGAATAGTACTATACCCATTGTTCGTTTAACCTTAATGGGTACAAGATATATGGCTAAGTAATGGGGAAAATCATAGAACAAAGCGGACATACGATTAATTTGAATGACCTTCTTTCACAATATGGAAGTGGTAACTGTCGATTGACTGCGATGCATTGGTGACTCTTCTGCTGTTGCAAATGTCCATAGGCGATGACTACTATCCATCAGGTAGCCCGTATTCCTTATCGTTAGGTTTAGGTATAAAAAAACTGATATAAGCCACAGCGCTTGTACCCCTGAGGATTTAGTTCGCCAACACCCTTTAGACCAGAACACAGTAATGCATAAAATTGCTGTTATAGTATCGTAGGGCTCCGTTCAGCAAATAATGTTTAAGTTTTGTTTACAATTTCTGCGTCATCGTCAACTCATTACTGAGCAAGCGTCTTCTCTCAGAATGAGAGAGTTTTAGGCCATAGTACACCGCGCTGGCCAGGTGCGAATTGGTAGAATTCACACACCTTTGAGAACTCTTTTTTTAGAGAATCCTCACGATGTTTTCCTTCACCGTGAAGCAGTGATAATTAAAATCTCATACGCACATCATATTTGAAAAATCAGTGGCCTGGTATTCGATCCTCGGACCCTCGATTGAGAGGCCGAGTTTCAACCCGGCTATCACTGCTCTTTTTATTTTCTGCCTAAACGTACAGTTTGTCATACCTAACTTTCATTCTGCAACGCGAAGAATTCAACTCATTTATGACGTCATTATTACAAATTAGCATTTTACCTCACCTAGATATTCAGATGAATACTAGCGAGGACGTAACTTTACAGTTACGCGAGCATGGCATTCGAAGCGCCATGCGTAAGCTAATTTTTGCCGGTCTGCCGACTACGATACCTAATTTGCAGTTGTTTTAGCCCAGGAGTGCAAGAATGCTATTGCTTTGGTCAGATTCGTAAATTAGACTCGAATGTTGTTTAAAAATCTATATACACAATAAAATATTGTTTTGCGTCTGTACGTAGAATGTGTTTTGGAAAAATGTGTACCTAGAGGACAATTGTTTGCAGTAAATTGTCAAAATAACTAAATAACTAATTTTTGTCAGTCTGTTTGAAAACGCTTCAATGCGTTTTATTAATATAATAATAATAATTGATATTCTATTAATATAATAATAATCGACTTCTTCGGTTTTTATTAATATAATAATAATCGATATTTGGGGCAAAACGCAGTCTTTATTTAATTACAATGGATTTACTCTATCAAAAGTTATTACCATTTTATATAGTTTAATAGCAATATGAACATTACGTAATATAGTATTTTACTTGCATAATGAGAAAGCAGACTTCGTAGAACGAGTAGAAGCGATAATAAAACATTTATTTAGAACATACTTTGTAATTCTTCGTTTTAATAAAATTTGTTGCTTACTGTGTCAGCACAGAATCTTAATTAAATTCTTCTGTTCACGAAGCAGACTAGGAAGACATAATGTAAAAGGGCAAATAAAACGGAGAATATAACGCAACGTTGCAGGTGTTAAATGGCGACCCGATACTTGAACTTTGTGAGAAGCCTTAAAAGTTTCCTTGTCGCAGCGTCAACCAGGCTTGGGCGATCATTAATTGTTGTCATCGGCTTTCGTACATAATTATAAACACTTTTTCGGTAGTGTTCGTCCGTTGAAATTCGGCTATAACCATAACAGAAATTTTAGATTTGATAATTTGGACACTCGAAAGCTTATCAATAGTTAATAATAATATAGATGGTCAGTAGTATGATATATGAGTAGGAGTCTTGAAAATCTCCTCCTTTTTTAAAGTCTGCTATAAAGTACTCTTTATAGCAGAGTTCAAAAAGGAGGTTTGTTATGTACTTGCCTATTTACAATACCTCTGTATGATTTTTGTTTCGTAATTTTAATAAAACATGCAGGTTTGTTTTAAACTCATCTATTAATTTATTTTTTTAAAACGTTGCTTACTCAAAAACGAAACGAAAAAAGCTAGCAATAGTGGTAGATTTTCAAACAAACGTTCAACCCCTATTTTACTCCTTTAGGGATGCAATAAAAAATCTATATATAAAGAACCTATGTTCTATTTATGCTCCATCGATTCATATATAAAGAAAGAACATACGAATATGAATTTTAGTTTCAGCAGTTAGTTTGTTAGTATTAGTTAGTTTCAGCAGTACAGAATTTTAGTTTCAGCAGTTTACGTGCTTACTGTGCTTAGATCTCTAGGTGTCAGTTAATTACCTACCAATTTTGTATATACAATTACATTGTACATTAAGCGTTACCTTATTAAACAATTACCCCTCTCATGATTTAGGTATATTGGCCATCAGGACGTGACTTGAAAATTTCACGCGACCTAAACGCCGATGCCTAAACGTTTTGCACAAATTGCGTAAATATTTCGGACCGCAGCATTAGCATAAAATGAGCGTTTTCCCCCGAAACTGTTTGCGTTTATTACGTACCCGGTGTTTGAATAACTTATGTATGTGGAAATAAAGCGGTAAAATATTTCATTTTAATAACATTCAAACGTACTACGTATGCGTAGAACAAGTATGGTTCAACCGAGAGGTATTCACCACATTAAATTGTGTGAAACATTTTTTACGTTACGGTGAAAAGTTGTGGTTCCCGGCTGAATTAAGATGAATATTTTGTTCGTCAGGAGCAGCAACGCATCTGTGATCCACTCGTTTAGGTATAGAAAGTCGTTCTGATTAAAATGACTTAAATTAATTTGACATGAAAATTTACCAAAAAATATAATAGAAAACTAATGTTAATGCTTAATACAAAACTAACTTTGAATGGAGTTGATTACGGATGTTCTTGGCGGTAGTAACCACATACCATTAGGTGTACTGCAAGCTTTATGCTACTTTAATCTTATAAACTAGTTAAATCGTTACAAAATATTAAAACAAAAAACCCCGACCACTTAAAACGCATTTTTTGTTGATAATTATATATATTTAATTTAACATAATCCGTCAAGCCGTACATACATACATACACTCACATACGCTCGAAAAACATTACCCTCCTCCTGACGCAGTCGGGGTAGGTACTGCGAATTCTAATAATGCTACTACCCATACTATACTTTAGGTATGTGTGTTTGGATTGCCAGATAGGTTACGGAAAGCGTTAAAAATCAGATTAAACCTTGTCAGTAACAATTTTTCATATGTACGTACATAGTATACCTACAGGGCAGACTCGTACCTTTCAGGTACTTTGATAGTCTGGACATACAGGCAACACAATTAAAGCTGTTTTGTGATTTTGCCTGAACATAAAGACTACACAATTAGAGCTGTTTTGTGATTTTATGTCATGTAATTTAACATCTCGTAATTTCGTTTCAAAAATATTTTCCGTGGAAACAATTTACGGATAATAATTTTCGCAAGAGAAAAATGTTTTTTTTTTTTTATAGAAATAGCAAATGAGCATGTACTTTACCAAATGGTGAGCGGCCAAGGCCATTGCTGCCCATGGACATCTGGAATTAAACCCAAATAACATTTGATTCCTATCTGAAGTTGATCAAATTCGAATGCGCCGTTTCTCCTGAGACTAAGTTGGAATGCCTCTGATAATTTGGTCACCATTATCATACACTTCAGCCAGTAAAGCTGCAATTAAGACTGAAATTATATTATGAGAAAAAACAAAAATCCACTATTACGATAAGAAGACAAAAAAAATTAGTTACCTTTTCTGGATAAAATATTCCTATTGCAACAAAATTAGCGTTTTCAAGAATAGGTAAACCCGTTGTTAGATAATTATAATCTGTGTACTTGAAATTATCTATTATTTTAAAATCCTCTATCTCTATTTTTAGTCTAATTACGAAATTTACTTTACAATTTGATATTTTTACTCCATGGCTAGCTGTCTATAATCTGTACTACGAGAATATCTATGCACATAAATTGCGCTTATACTTAGGGTCGCACCATTAGCGGCAAATGAGCCTTTACTGCACCCACTTGGCTCGCTACATCTCGAGTACCTGAGCCTTGCCTATCCTACATCTATATCTACTATGCATATATTGCAGCCTGGCAAACTGCAAACACTTTTTTGATTAACAACATGAATTAAAACTGGCCAAGATTGAGTCGAACTCGTGTATCAAGGGTTCCATAACACCATTAGTTATAAAAAACTGTAAAATAATCATGTTTGTTGTATGGGAGTCCTCATTCATATTGTTTTTCCTGTTTTATGTTACAGCGGTAACAGAAATACATCATCTGTGAAACTGTGGACTGTCTAGCGATCACGGTCATTGAGATACACCCTGATGACTTACAGACGCACAGACGGACAACAAAGCCCTAGTAAAATGGTCGCATTATGAGATACAACCTGGTGATAGACAAACGGACAGACGAATAGTTTTTACTCTTTGGGTACGAAATTCTAAAAAGCATAAGATCTTTGTCCCTAAATATATTTATAATTTAATCAAATGATATCCATATACCTAGTATATTGATAAAAAAATAAGATATATTTGATACTGAGATTTCTATTTTATTATTTTCATGTTTTTTTTTTACATATTTAAAATTACATTGCGATAAAAAAGGAAAACTTTTGGTACACTGAAACTTTACCTCACTGACTAAGGATTAAAGTCTATACACTTACTATACACT